>CM056051.1:525717467-525888875 GCA_029574335.1 Rana kukunoris
ACTTTTACTCTTTAAAATCTCCATAGGCGACATTTAAATTTTTTTACAGGTTGCATGTTTTGAGTTACAGAGGAGACCTAGGGCTAGAAGCATTGCCCTCGCTCTACTGATGGCGGCGATACCTCACAGGTGTGGTTTGAATATGCTTAACATATGTGGGCGCTACTCACGTATGCGTTCGCTTCTGCGCACAAGCTTGGCAGGACGGGGCGCGTTTTTTGTGTCCTAATTGTTTTAGCTGGCTCCTAGATTCCAAGCAAATTTGTCAAAGACTAAAATGATGTTGGTCAACTAAAACGTCCTGGAGATTTAGTCGACTAAATAAAACTAAAACAATTGCAGAAGACTAAAATGGGACTAAAACTAAATTGCCATTTTAGTCCTAAGACTAAAACTAAATCGAAATTTGTTGCCGAAATGAACACCGAGGGTTACCCTGGCACATAACGTAAAATAAAAAAATCTGAGGATTGGTCAGCTTTAATGAGGTAAATGCCTGAATTGGCTGCAAAATTTCTGGCCACGCCTCGGCTATAATAAGCTCCGCCCATTTACACGACAACACACACAAATAAAAAAAGACTTGGGGCCACAACCGGTAAGAGATAAATAATTATAATTATTTCCAAAACAGATGAGAATAGATAGTGCAAGTAGATTAGAAAACATCTTCAAATAATTCACTTTTCAACTTAAGCCAGAAAACCGTGCGGGTGGACGTCTCCTCGAAGAGCCGCGTTATTCTAAGTTGTACGGCGCGATATAAGCCGAGGACAAGGACGGCGTGTAGCAGAATGTATGTGGATCACAGTGATTGGCCGGTTGGATTCTGGAAGGTTTTATAGATTTTTGCTGTATAGGAGGAAGGATCCGACTTCGCTGCTACAATCATTTCCGACGTCCTGCTGACGAGGACGTCCCCCGAATTGTGCGGGTTACAAAAGGATTTTGGTTACTACAGTTAAACAGAAAAACAAGGCTTTGGCGAGCAACATGTTTTTATTTAGATTTGGCGATGGCCAGACCGATCAGGCCGGCGAGTCCCGCCACTCCGATCGCCATCCCGCCGACGATGGCCATCCCCACGAGCCCCTCTGGAAGAAGATGGAGAGAATTGGATGTGAGTACATGAAGGATTGGAAAAGAGTAAAAAAGACAACGGTGAACTTTGTGGGCATAACATGAGGCAGTACATATATATATATATAAAAATAAAAAAAATGTATATATCATTAACCACTTAAAGGGACACTAAACACAGGATTTTTTTGTTTTTAAAATAACAAACATGTTATACTTACCTCCACTGTGCAGTTCGTTTTGGCCCGGAAAGCTGTCTTCTGGGGTCCCTCGGCGGCTGTCTGGGCTCCTCCTCGCAAAAGCTTTCCTTCTTCATGCGAGGGCGCTCGCATGGAGGAAAGCTTTTGCGAGCGCGCTCCCGTGATACAGCGGCGGCCATAGCCGCCGACTGTATCACTCGGCTCCGCCCCCCAGCGCGCCGCGTCATCCGCCCTGATTGACAGCAGCGCTAGCCAATGGCTGCGCTGCTATCAATCCGCCCAGCCAATCAACGGCCAGGCTGGGAACCGAAGAGGACGACGTGGACGCGCCCGGGAGATTCGAACGGTCAGGTAAGTACAACGGGGGCTCAGGGGGGGGGGGCGGTGCTGCTAGATGTTTTTTTACCTTCATGCATAGGATGCATGAAGGTAAAAAAACTTGTACCTTTACAACCCCTTTAAGCCCCGGACCATTATGCAGGTAAAGGACCTGGCCAGTCTTTGCGATTCGGCACTGCGTCGCTTTAACTGACAATTGCGCGGTCGTGCGACGTGGCTCCCAAACAAAATTGGCGTCCTTTTTTTCCCACAAATAGAGCTTTCTTTTGGTGGTATTTGATCACCTCTGCGGTTTTTATTTTTTGCGCTATAAACAAAAATTTTGAAAAATATATATTTTTTACATTCACCTCTCTTTGTTCTTCAGCTCCTGTAACTGATCGCAGGACACCGGCGTCGATCGGGTCTGCAGGTCCCACGGGCGTGGTCACGGAGCTTTGGACTGGGTCGGGAGCGGAATGCCGGCGGCATGCTCGCGACCCCACAGTTGAAATCTTAAAGGGGTGTTCCAGCCAAAAAATGTGTTTATTAAAAGTCAGCAGCTACAAAAAGTGTAGCTGCTGGCTTTTAATAAACACTCACTTACCTGCTCCTGCGTTCCAGCGATGCGCCGACCAGGGCTCCGCTCCTCTCCCCCCCTCCCCAGCCGGCGTCTCCATCCCGACTGTGGGCACCCAGCCGTGACAGCCTTCGGCTTCACGGCCGGGCACCCACTGCGCTTGCGCGAGCCGCACTGCGCATGCGTGCGTGGCGCGGCTCGCCGCTGATTGGACAGGCGATTGCCTAGGACCTGTCAGTGTCCTAGGCCATCGCCTACAGGGAGGGGCTGAAATAAGGCGATATCGCCTTACCAGCTCCTCGGCGGAAGCAGGAAGTGGGACAGGAAGTCCCACTCCTACTGAAGCCCCCACTCCCCCCCAAAAAAAATTACATGCCAAATGTGGCATGCAAGGGGGTGTGGAGTGGATTAAGAGGAAGTTCCATTTTTGGGTGGAACTCCTCTTTAAAGAGGACGTACAGGTATGTGCTTGTGCCCAGCCGTGCCCTTCTGCCGACGTAAATCGACATGAAGGGGTCCTTGAGGTCCCTTTCACACTTGTACGACTTCAAAGTCGCGCGATTTTACAGCGATTTTGCATGATTCGCGGCCCCGATTTCAATGAATGCCTGTGTAAGTGGCATCAAAATCGGACCAAAGTAGTGCAAGGACTACTTTGAAGTCGGCACTACTTAAAGTCGTGCCAGTATGAATGGTGTTCATTGAAAATCATGGAGAATGACTTGTCATACAATTTTGCAGTACAAAATCGTGAGACAAGTCGTATAAATGTGAAAGGGGCTAATGCATATAATACAATAAATTTTTTTTTAAAAAACACCACCCTTAACTTGACAAGGTCAACAGATACCCAATAGTGCAAAAACATGGAGCCATGGATCCTTGCAAAGTTATAGTAGATCCGTAACTAACATGGAATTGGTGTGTACGTATTAACAAATAGGTTCAATAATCTCCTCCATGCTAGCCTGTCAACGCGTTTCGCAACATAAATTGCTTCCTCAGGACATACTGGGAAGGTGCTGCTTGACCTTGAGAACCAGGTATGTGGTGACAACACACAACAGACTAGGACCCCATTTGGTTTGTCCACATTTCAGAGTATTGACCACTGACCGCTTCACGCATATTATACGTCGGCAAAATGGCTTGGCTGGGCAAAGCAACGGAACCGTATGTCGCTTTGATTTTCCCGTCGTGCGGGCACAAGCTTCGTGACTGCGGGACACGCAGACTTGAGGTCTGCTGGTGTCCCACGAACGTGTCCTGGAGCTGCAAGGCATTTCCCAGTTCTGCCTAGTGACAGGAAACTGATCTTCTGCTTCCTGTCATTGGGAGCAGTGATCAGTGTTGTGTCACTTGTAGCCACGCCCCCACATAGTTAGAAACACTCCCTAGGACTCACTTAACCCCTTCCTCGCCCCCTAGTGTTGATTACTGCTCCCAATGACAGGGAAGGGGTTAAACACTAGGGGGCGAGGAAGGGGTTAAGTGAGTCCTAGGGGGTGTTTAACTATGTGGGGGCGTGGCTACAAATGACACAACACTGATCACTGCTCCCAATGACAGAGAAGGTGATTACTGTCATGTCACTTTTAGCCACGCCCCACACAGTTAGACTCACTCCCTAGGACTCACTTAACCCCTTCCTCACCCCCTAGTGTTTAACCTCCTCCCTGCCAGTGTCATTTTCACAGTAATCAATGCATTTTTATAGCACCGATCGCTGTATAATTGACAATGGTTCCAAAATAGCGGCAAAAGCGTCCGATGTGTCCGCCATGTCACAGTCATGATAAAAAATAAATACAAAAAAAATAAAAAATAAATCAGATCGCCGCCATTACTAGTCAAAAAGAAAAACAAAATAATAAGAATCCCCTATTTTGTAGACGCTAAAACTTTTGCACAAACAATCAATAAACAATTTTTTTTACAAAAAGTATAGAAGAATACGTATCGGCCTAAACTGAGAAATATTTTTTAAAATATTTTTTGGGGGATATTTATTATAGCAAAAAAGTAAAAAATATTGCATTTTTTTTCAAAATTGTCACTTTTTTGTTTATAGCGCTAAAATTAAAACCGCGGAGATGATCAAATACCACCAAAAGAAAGCTCTATTTGTGGGAAAAAAAGGACACCAATTTTGTTTGGGAGCCACGTCGCACGACCGCGCAATTGTCAGTTAAAACAACGCAGTGCCGAATCGCAAAAAGTGTGTCTTTGGCCAGCCAAATGGTCCGGGGCTGAAGTGGTTAAAATGCCTGCATTGCCCCAGTATATTTATGGTAAGTGCACCTTAGGACAAAACTTTTTGGAGTTTTGGATAAATTGATGAAGGGTTAGAGACAATTTTTTTTTCTCCCATATAAATCTCATTACTTGATTGCTGTATTTCACATTCAGGAATGCAGATGCGCCCTCTAGTGGTCACCTATAGAATAATAAAATATGATTTTTAGTCTTACTTTGGACTACGGGAAAGTCAGGACACCCTCTCTATGTTGCAGATAAAGGAGCTGTGTGTTAGTGGGTGTCCTGACTTTCCTGTAGTCCAAGGGAGGAGGCAAGCACGACACTCTACACCAGGGAGAAAGCCTTGCATTACTGTGTGTAGTTACAGACAGAAGAACAGGAAGTGAGGATTTCTCAGAAGAAATAAGGACATTTAAAAGCAAAATGGAAGGAAGAGGTAAGTGAAGGAGGACTGCACTAAGGTAAAGGAAGTTTAAAAAAAAAAAAAATACCTTTATAACCCCTACTTTAAAACTGGGATGTCATTAAAAGTTCATGTGCGTGTAAAGGCAGGCGTCCCAATAGTTGTGGTTATACAGTGTATATAAATGGACAGGTTAGGGGCGATGTGCACCTTGCTGTAAAGGCCAGTTATAGGTCGGGGCGGTTGCCATATTCTTTGTACAGTTGGATGAATTGGGTGTGGAGACACACCGGATGCCTTCGCTGCCGTTGTGCCACCGATGGGCATTCCTGTGCCTTTAACCACTTCCCGACGGCCGTACGAATATATGCGGCCGTCGGGTGGTTCTGAATCTCTGACATATATGCGCCCTGTGCTATTCCTGGCCACTAGAGGGCGGGCGGCCCGCGCGTGTCCGCTGCATCCCTGAGATACCGATGCACGTGCCTGGCGGCCGCGATGTCCGCCAACTACTCGCAATCGGCGGCTACAGGGACAAGACATGGATCTCTGTGTGTAAACACAGAGGTCCTGTCAGGGGAGAGAGGAGACCGATCTGTGTCTCTTGTACATAGGGACACAGCATCGGTCACCTCCCCCAGCCAGTCCCCTCCCCCCACACAGTTAGAACACACCCAGAATACATTTAACCCCTTCCATGCCCCCTAGTGTTAACCCCTTCACTGCCAGTCACATTTATACAGTAATCGGTGCATTTTTATTAGCACTGATCGCAGTATAAATGTGAATGGCGCCAAAAATGTGTCAAAAGTGTCCGATGTCTCCGCCATAATGTCGCAGTCCCCAAAAAAAAAAAAACGCAGATCGCCGCCATTACTAGTAAATAATAAAAATTATTTTGCGATTTTTTATTTTTTTTTACCAAAAATATGTAGAATAATACGTATCGGCCTAAAGTGAGAAAAAAAATGTTTTTAAAAAATAAATAAATTGGCTATTTATTATAGTAACAAGTAAAAAATATTGACTTTTTTTCAAAATTGTCGCTCTTTTTTTGTTTATAGCGCAAAAAATAAAAACCGCAGAGATGATCAAATACCACCAAAAGAAAGCTCTATTTGTGGGGAAAAAAGGACGCCAATTTTGTTTGGGAGTCACGTCGCACGACCGCGCAATTGTCAGTTAAAGCGACGCAGTGCCGAATCGCAAAAAGGGGCCTGGTCCTTAACCTGCATATTGGTCCGGGTATTAAGTGGTTAAAACAGACCAAACAAGGAGTAGATCGCGGTCCGGGTTTACATTCTCTTTACAGCAAGCCTGAGCTTTGTTCATACAGGCGCACTATAATCTCCCCCTCCCCCTCCCCCCGGGGTGTGTTCTGCTTCTCCTGCCCTCAAGTCACAGCTTATAGACTCCATGTGACAGCACCAGGGGCTGATGATCTCCCAGCACTGTCACATGAGGGGAGACGTTTACTTTGATGATCGGAGCAAAGAATAGAAGAGTATGTGCTGCTGGCGGCATTTAGAGTTGAAGAAGCCTTATTTGCCTATATTTTTCCTTCTCTGGTTCCCCTCCTATCCCTCCCAGCCATCAACATGCCAATAACCCATTTCCATGACATGCCTTATTTTAGACCCCCCCAGTGACGTCATCACTGGGTCTCTGTGCATTACTGGGTGTTCCTAGGGAGGCCTATTTGTGTGCAGACCACTCTAGGCAACACCCACGTGTGACACTGAGCCTCCCTGATTGAAAGAACTGTAATCCAATCAATGAAATGGAGGAGGGGGAGTGGAGAATCATACTGTGAAATCTCCCCCTACATCAAGGGCTCCATCAGAGGCATCCCCCTCAAAGTCTCTCCCCTTACCTCAGGCGTCCCCCTCAGAGTCTCTCCCCTTACCTCAGGCGTCCCCCTCAGAGTCTCTCCCCTTACCTCAGGCGTCCCCCTCAGAGTCTCTCCCCTTACCTCAGAGTCTCTCCCCTTACCTCAGAGTCTCTCCCCTTACCTCAGGCATCCCCCTCAGAGTCTCTCCCCTTACCTCAGGCGTCCCCCTCAGAGTCTCTTCCCTTACCTCAGGCGTCCCCCTCAGAGTCTCTCCCCTTACCTCAGAGTCTCTCCCCTTACCTCAGAGTCTCTCCCCTTACCTCAGAGTCTCTCCCCTTACCTCAGGCGTCCCCCTCAAGAGTCTCTCCCCTTACCTCAGAGTCTCTCCCCTTACCTCAGAGTTTCTCCCCTTACCTCAGGCGTCCCCCTCAAGAGTCTCTCCCCTTACCTCAGAGTCTCTCCCCTTACCTCAGAGTCTCTCCCCTTACCTCAGAGTCTCTCCCCTTACCTCAGGCATCCCCCTCAGAGTCTCTCCCCTTACCTCAGGCGTCCCCCTCAGAGTCTCTCCCCTTACCTCAGGCTTCCCCCTCAGAGTCTCTTCCCTTACCTCAGAGTCTCTCCCCTTACCTCAGGCGTCCCCCTCAGAGTCTCTCCCCTTACCTCAGAGTCTCTCCCCTTACCTCAGGCGTCCCCCTCAGAGTCTCTCCCCTTACCTCAGAGTCTCTCCCCTTACCTCAGGCGTCCCCCTCAGAGTCTCTCCCCTTACCTCAGGCATCCCCCTCAGAGTCTCTCCCCTTACCTCAGAGTCTCTCCCCTTACCTCAGAGTCTCTCCCCTTACCTCAGAGTCTCTCCCCTTACCTCAGAGTCTCTCCCCTTACCTCAGAGTCTCTCCCCTTACCTCAGGCATCCCCCTCAGAGTCTCTCCCCTTACCTCAGAGTTTCTCCCCTTACCTCAGGCGTCCCCCTCAAGAGTCTCTCCCCTTACCTCAGAGTCTCTCCCCTTACCTCAGAGTCTCTCCCCTTACCTCAGAGTCTCTCCCCTTACCTCAGAGTCTCTCCCCTTACCTCAGAGTCTCTCCCCTTACCTCAGGCATCCCCCTCAGAGTCTCTCCCCTTTCCTCAGGCGTCCCCCTCAGAGTCTCTCCCCTTACCTCAGGCGTCCCCCTCAGAGTCTCTCCCCTTACCTCAGGCGTCCCCCTCAGAGTCTCTCCCCTTACCTCAGGCGTCCCCCTCAGAGTCTCTCCCCTTACCTCAGAGTCTCTCCCCTTACCTCAGAGTCTCTCCCCTTACCTCAGAGTCTCTCCCCTTACCTCAGAGTCTCTCCCCTTACCTCAGAGTTTCTCCCCTTACCTCACCTCAAGAGTCTCTCCCCTTACCTCAGAGTCTCTCCCCTTACCTCAGAGTCTCTCCCCTTACCTCAGAGTCTCTCCCCTTACCTCAGAGTCTCTCCCCTTACCTCAGAGTCCTCTCCCCTTACCTCAGGCGTCCCCCTCAGAGTCTCTCCCTTACCTCTCTCTCCCCTTACCTCAGGCGTCCCCCTCAGAGTCTCTTCCCTTACCTCAGGCTTCCCCCTCAGAGTCTCTTCCCTTACCTCAGAGTCTCTCCCCTTACCTCAGGCGTCCCCCTCAGAGTCTCTCCCCTTACCTCAGAGTCTCTCCCCTTACCTCAGGCGTCCCCCTCAGAGTCTCTCCCCTTACCTCAGAGTCTCTCCCCTTACCTCAGGCATCCCCCTCAGAGTCTCTCCCCTTACCTCAGGCGTCCCCCTCAGAGTCTCTCCCCTTACCTCAGAGTCTCTCCCCTTACCTCAGAGTCTCTCCCATTACCTCAGGCATCCCCCTCAGAGTCTCTCCCCTTACCTCAGAGTTTCTCCCCTTACCTCAGGCGTCCCCCTCAAGAGTCTCTCCCCTTACCTCAGAGTCTCTCCCCTTACCTCAGAGTCTCTCCCCTTACCTCAGAGTCTCTCCCCTTACCTCAGGCATCCCCCTCAGAGTCTCTCCCCTTTCCTCAGAGTCTCTCCCCTTACCTCAGGCATCCCCCTCAGAGTCTCTCCCCTTACCTCAGGCGTCCCCCTCAGAGTCTCTCCCCTTACCTCAGAGTCTCTCCCCTTACCTCAGAGTCTCTCCCCTTACCTCAGAGTCTCTCCCCTTACCTCAGAGTTTCTCCCCTTACCTCAGAGTTTCTCCCCTTACCTCAGGCGTCCCCCTCAGAGTCTCTCCCCTTACCTCAGAGTTTCTCCCCTTACCTCAGGCGTCCCCCTCAGAGTCTCTCCCCTTACCTCAGTTTCTCCCCTTACCTCAGGCGTCCCCCTCAGAGTCTCTCCCCTTACCTCAGAGTCTCTCCCCTTACCTCAGAGTCTCTCCCCTTACCTCAGGCATCCCCCTCAGAGTCTCTCCCCTTACCTCAGGCGTCCCCCTCAGAGTCTCTTCCCTTACCTCAGAGTCTCTCCCCTTACCTCAGAGTCTCTCCCCTTACCTCAGAGTCTCTCCCCTTACCTCAGAGTCTCTCCCCTTACCTCAGAGTCTCTCCCCTTACCTCAGAGTCCCCTTACCTCAGAGTCTCTCCCCTTACCTCAGAGTCTCTCCCCTTACCTCAGGCGTCCCCCTCAGAGTCTCTCCCCTTACCTCAGAGTCTCTCCCCTTAGTCTCTCTCCTTACCTCAGAGTCTCTCCCCTTACCTCAGAGTCTCTCCCCTTACCTCAGAGTCTCTCCCCTTACCTCAGAGTCTCTCCCCTTACCTCAGAGTCTCTCCCCTTACCTCAGAGTCTCTCCCCTTACCTCAGGCGTCCCCCTCAGCGTCTCTCCCCTTACCTCAGAGTCTCTCCCCTTACCTCAGGCGTCCCCCTCAGCGTCTCTCCCCTTACCTCAGAGTCTCTCCCCTTACCTCAGGCGTCCCCCTCAGAGTCTCTCCCCTTACCTCAGGCGTCCCCCTCAGAGTCTCTCCCCTTACCTCAGAGTCTCTCCCCTTACCTCAGGCGTCCCCCTCAGAGTCTCTCCCCTTACCTCAGAGTCTCTCCCCTTACCTCAGAGTCTCTCCCCTTACCTCAGAGTCTCTCCCCTTACCTCAGAGTCTCTCCCCTTACCTCAGAGTCTCTCCCCTTACCTCAGAAATATAGACCATAAGCAGCCCCTGCTGACCATATTCCTCAATCAGCACACATTGAGGACACACCACTGACACTAGCTTCGGGCCAAATAAAACTTTGTATCAATCCAGACATGGCCCACAGTTCTTTGCAGACACCTGGGCTAGATGATGCCAGACATCCTCCAGCCAAGAAATGAGGCGAGATCTGACTTTCTGCAGCTTCTAATGCACATTGTGAAAATCTCACAGTGTTCAGTGAAAGCAGAGCAAGCCATTACAACTGTGCAAGACTAGGGGAAGGTCAGCTTTAGCTACAGAGCTCTGTTATGAATCAGTTATGCACACTCAGGAGATGGGGGTGATAGATAATGAGGGTCAGAGGTCAGAAGTTGGGCGCAGAAACAACTGCCAGTCTCCAGGTGACCTCTCACCGGATTAATGCAATATCAGAAATCCCTGCGGCCCCCCCCCCCCATCATAATCCTGCTCACCTTTCTGCATCTTCTTCTCAATGACCTTCTCCAGCTCCTGGGCCTGCGTGTTTTTGGGTTCTTTATGGAGAAGGGTGCGGACGTACTTCAGAGCCTTCTCATATTCCTGGAAAGTGGAGGACAATTAAATAAAGTTATGCCAAAAAATTACATCCCACACCTCCTAAGACCCATAAAACTTGTGAGCCAAGCCCAATATAGCTTCTATATGACTACTGTATGTCTCCGGTGTAAATGCTGTATAAGCTTCAATGAATGGGTCAGGCCAGTCCTAGACATGAGAATGGTGGCCTGCAGTGCGCCAGGACTTCTGGCCAGCACGCCGCCTCAAGCCTGCACCCTGCGCGTGCAGCACGCCCCCTCAAGCCTGCACCCTGCGCGTGCAGCACGCCCCCTCAAGCCTGCACCCTGCGCGTGCAGCACGCCCCCTCAAGACTGCACCCTGCGCGTGCAGCACGCCCCCTCAAGACTGCACCCTGCGCGTGCAGCACGCCCCCTCAAGACTGCACCCTGCGCGTGCAGCACGCCCCCTCAAGACTGCACCCTGCGCGTGCAGCACGCCCCCTCAAGACTGCACCCTGCGCGTGCAGCACGCCGCCTCAAGCCTGCACCCTGCGCGTGCAGCACGCCGCCTCAAGCCTGCACCCTGCGCGTGCAGCACGCCGCCTCAAGCCTGCACCCTGCGCGTGCAGCACGCCGCCTCAAGCCTGCACCCTGCGCGTGCAGCACGCCGCCTCAAGCCTGCACCCTGCGCGTGCAGCACGCCGCCTCAAGCCTGCACCCTGCGCGTGCAGCACGCCGCCTCAAGCCTGCACCCTGCGCGTGCAGCACGCCGCCTCAAGCCTGCACCCTGCGCGTGCAGCACGCCGCCTCAAGCCTGCACCCTGCGCGTGCAGCACGCCGCCTCAAGCCTGCACCCTGCGCGTGCAGCACGCCGCCTCAAGCCTGCACCCTGCGCGTGCAGCACGCCGCCTCAAGCCTGCACCCTGCGCGTGCAGCACGCCGCCTCAAGCCTGCACCCTGCGCGTGCAGCACGCCGCCTCAAGCCTGCGCGTGCAGCACGCCGCCTCAAGCCTGCACCCTGCGCGTGCAGCACGCCGCCTCAAGCCTGCACCCTGCGCGTGCAGCACGCCGCCTCAAGCCTGCACCCTGCGCGTGCAGCACGCCGCCTCAAGCCTGCACCCTGCGCGTGCAGCACGCCGCCTCAAGCCTGCACGTGCAGCACGCCGCCTCAAGCCTGCACCCTGCGCGTGCAGCACGCCGCCTCAAGCCTGCACCCTGCGCGTGCAGCACGCCGCCTCAAGCCTGCACCCTGCGCGTGCAGCACGCCGCCTCAAGCCTGCACTAGGTCAGATCCTATAACTCATTAGAACTGAAGAAGTGGCTTGGAGAAGCTATAAAATGTCTTCACCATTGCGGAATAAGTCCAGGTGAATGTGATCAAGTACTAGGAGATATATAATGACCTGGTCATATCAATGAGAACCTTTACAAAAAGAACTATGGCCCGGATTCACAAAGCACTTACGCCGACGTATCTCCAGATACGCCGCGTAAACACAAATATGCGCCGTCGTATCTGTGCGCCGTACCCACAAACTTAGATACGCCTAAAAACTGACTTCATCCCACCGACGTAACTTGCCTACGCCGGCGTAGAGTGGGCGCATATTTACGCCGGACGCATGTGGCTTTCCCATTGATTTTCTATTCAAATGAGGGAGAAACGCAGATTCACGAACGTACTTGCGCCCGGCGCTTAATTTAAACGGTTTGCGTAAGAGTTAAGTTTGGGGTAAAGTTATTCCCCATAGATGAGGCGCAACCCATGCAAAGGTATGGACCAGGGAACACAAGCCTACGTGTTGGACGTCTGAATATGGGCCGACGTGGGTCTGGCTGGGCGTAGGTTACGTTCAGGGTGTACACAGTGATCCGGCGTATCTTAGGCAGTTGTTCCGCCGCGGTTGTGCGCATCCGCACAGGGATACGGCCACGTCACGACGCATGCGCAATTCGTTTTAAGTACTTGTCTGGCGCCCGGCCCATCATTTGCATGGGGTCACGCTTTATTACCATGGATCACGCCCACTTTCACCTACTTCCACTTACGCCTATGGAATATACGCTACGCCGGCACAGAGTTGGGAGCATTTGCTTTGTGAATTCCATGCTTGCCTCTCAGCGCTGCGCCGGCGTAGCGTAAAAGAGATATGCTACGGTGGCATAAATATGCGCCGATGTATGTGAATCCGGGCCTATATGGTTATACAATGTGCAGGCACCATTTCCATTGAGGTCTGCGATAGGAAAAGTCCATTGCAGACAAAATAAGGAAATAGATGAATGGATAGCCGCACTCCGAAGCCTGATGAGGTGGTCTTTATTTAAATTGACAGCATATACAAGTCAGGTCACAGCAGTACAAAACAAGGAACAGCCGACGCGTTTCACACTGGATCAGTGCTTATTCATGCAGACAATCCATTTTTTTTTCCCTCTGGAATTGGTCAGATCCTCCAAGACTGGTCTTCTGTGGCTTTCCAGGGGCATCTGACTAGAGTAGGATCAGGCAGTCACCAAATAATAACAGAATCTAGATATTTGTACCCACTCACCTTTAACCTGTGATGGGCTACAGACAGGTAGAAGAGATAATCCCGCTGTTCATCTTTATTTGCCTTTGGCAAAAGATCTGTAAAACCACAGAAAATGACTAATATCAGTTATATCTGGAGAGTGGTGATGTCACTCCTGTAGTACATGGTTTGACAAATTTTCTTGGAATCTAGGAGCCAGCTAAAAAAGTTAGGAGCCAGAAAACGCGCCACGTCCCACCGAGCTCGCACGCAGAAGCGAAGGCATACGTGAGTAGCGCCCGCATATGTAAACGGTATTCAAACCACACATGTGCGATATCGCCGCGAATGGTAGAGCAAGAGCAATAATTCTAGCCCTAGACCACCTCCAACTCAAAACATGCAACCTGTAGAATTTTTTTTAAACGTCGCCTATGGAGATTTTTAAAGGGTAAAAGTTTGTCGGCATTCCACGAGCGGACACAATTTTGAAGCGCGACATGTTGGGTATCAATTTACTTAGCGTAACATTATCTTTCACAATATAAAAAATAAATAAAATGGAGCTAACTTTAGTGTTATTTTTTAATTTAAAAAAAGTGTATTTTTTCCCCAAAAAAGCGCGCTTGTAAGACCGCTGCGCAAATACGGTGTGACAGAAAGTATTGCAACGATCGCCATTTTATTCTGTAGGGTGTTAGAATAAAAAATGTGTATGTATATGTATATGTATATATATATATATATATATATATATATATATATATATATATATATATATATATATATATATATATATATATATATATATATATATATATATATATATATAAAATGTTTGGGGGTTCTAATTAGAGGGAAGGAGATGGCAGTGAAAAAAACACATTAGAACGGATGTTTTACTTGTAATGCCAACGGCCACCACAAGATGGCACCAGATCACAGAGGGAAGCTTAGGCCTGTAGAAGGCCGCAAAGCCACGGCCTCAATTGCCGGCGATCGCGCGGCGGGGTAGGTGGGGGCACACCGAGCTTCCCCAGCCGCCAGGTCACAATTTCTTGTCGCAATTGCAACCGGGCGCCCAGGTTTTGTCGAGGCCTGCTGTAGAATATAACTAATATCTGGAGATTGGTGCACACGATCGGAATTTCCAATTGGATAAAATCCAATGGAATTTTTTTGTCGGAATTCCGTTCAAGCGGTCTTGCACACACACGGTCAGACCAAATTCAGACCGCCCCCTATACGCGGTGACGTACAACACTACGACGAGCTGAGAAAAATAAAGTTTGGTGCTTCCGAGCATGTGCCGACTTGATTCTGAGCATGCATGTTTTTTTCTCCATCGGAGTTCCACACAGACGTTCGGAATCGTAAACAAAAATAAAATGTTCTATTTCTAAACTCCAACCAAAAAAAGTCTGATGGGGCACACACGGTCGGAATTTCCGATGAAAAAATTCTGTCTGAATTTTTTCATCGGAAATTCTGATCGTGTGTACGAGGCATTACAAAGCATTCTGGGTGATGCATTATAACAGGTTTATAAAGATTCTTCCTGATGGCCCGAGTATCGCTCACCTTCTAGAAGCCCCACCCCTTTCTGAATGTCGGCAGAGTACTTGCTGCGAATCAGACACCAGGCGTACTCAAACTGGGTCCCCTTACTCAGCGATCCCGAAGTCAGCTCAGCCAAGTACTTCTTCTCAAATCTCTGCAAAAAAAGAAGAAGGATTAAAGATTAGAACAGACTCTGCCTAAAACGCATTACACAGTTGGTGTCCCCGATGGAGAAATGTCTCATCATTTCCTATACTGACAGGAAGTGAGAGCGAATATCTCCAACAAAACAAAATGATGAGAACCTGAGGCTACAACTCTTCCCCACTCCCAAAATGCCATAAAAAGTTTTGCCTGGAGTTGGGATTTAAAATAAAGGGCAGAGGAGCCGGCAACACCTGATGGAGATGGGGAATGTCAAGCAGCTGGCTTACTTACCTGTCTTCCGGCGTCCCTTTCCATTGGCTCCTGGCTTTCCCTACTGCATGAGGTGGCTCACATCCTGGTGGCTAGACCATGGGTCACCATGTCTTTCCTTCCAGCTTTAACTTGCGGCAGCAAGTCCAGCCACCGTTTCTCCTCTCCTTGGCTAGCGCTCTGGTTGCTGGACAACTGGACGCTGCCTCCTACTTCCACCAAGTCCTTACTCACTGCTATGCTTCAGGCTCTGCCTGTCCTGTCTGTCACTGGGCACAGGGGTGCCTTCTTTAGACCTCATTAAACTGTGCCTCTGTTTTCAGGCTGACCAAGTCCACCTGTATCTATGACCAGTTGTTAATGTTATGTACCTTTGTAACACTTAAATACATCTCCTGTCTGTTGCCTGCCCTGACCTTAGCTAAATGTAATGGATACTTCTCCTGTCTGCCCTGACCTTAGCTAAATGTAATGGATACTTCTCCTGTCTCCTGCCTGTCCTGACCATAGCTAAATATAACAGATACTTCTCCTGTCTGCTGCATGCCCTTAGATACATTTAATGAATACTTCTGTCTGTTGCTTGCCCTGATCTCAGCTATGTTTAATGGATAATTCAGTTTGCTGCCTGCCCTGACTTTAGCTGGATTAAATTGATACCTCCCCTGTCTGCTACCTGCCCTGACCTTAGCTAGATGTAATGGATACTTCTCCTGTCTGCTGCTTGCCCCGACGTTAGCTAGATTTAAAAGGATACATCTCCTGTCTGCTGCCTGTCCTTAGTTACGTTTAATGAATACTTCCGTCTGTTGCCTGCCTTGATCCCAGCTATGTTTAAATGAATATGTCTGTCTACAGCCTGCCCTGACCTTAGCTAGATTTAATTGACTACTTCCCCTGTCTGTTGCCTGTCCTGACCTTAGCTACAATTAAGGGGTACTTCTGTCTGTTGCCTGCCCTGACCTTTGCTACATTCAAATTGATTCTTGTCCTGTAGCTGCCTTCCTGAGCTCCATTTAACACATACATCTCCTGTCTTCTGCCTGCCCTGAGCAAACATTTGCTACTTTACCAGATGTCTCTATCTGCTGCCTGCCCTGATGTTTTCTGCTTCCGCAGATTGCCTCCACTGCCAGCCTCCAATCCCAGCTTTTTCAGACTGACTTTCCTCCATTGCAGTACAGTACGTCTACTCTACCACCATGGGTCCACTAGTGACACTCTACAGTCAGAGTGTATAGATTCTTGTAGTAAGCCCTGACGGTAACTAGTACTGTTAGTACTATAAGCCCTAAGGCTAAGGGGGGGGCTAATAAAGGTGAAGTTACAAGGCAATTTCCTCTGGTTTGTCTGCCTTTGGACCATACAGCGAAGTCTCTGAATTGGCAGAGGTTCTAGGATCAGAGGACAACATAATTACAGGTTGCAACCTCGTGCTGTTGGGCAACGTAAAGCTCAAGGTAAGGCCTCAGGTATCAACAAAACCCGGGTGAAGGCCAGATGACTGGAGGTGACCCAAGCCACTGTAGGAAGGCAGCAGGAACAGATTGAAGAGCCGAGACTTAGCTTGGGTGGTCTACTCGTTGAGGGAGTCTTCAGACACACAGGTTAGTCCAGGGCTCAGCCTTCTCATCGAGTCTTCAGAGACAGGGACAGCTTGGTCGTCAGCCTGATTGAACTACTTATTGAGCGATTCTTCAGACACACAGGTTAGCTAAAGGCCCAGCTTGGTCAGCCTACTCATTTAGCGAGTCTACATACACAGCTCAGCCCGGATGGACTACTCATTGGGTGGGTCTTCAGACACAGGTTAGTCTAAGGCTTAGCCCAGTCTGCTTCAGACACACAGGTTAGGCCAAGACTCAGCTTGGTTGGTCTACTCGTTGAGGGAGTCTTCAGACACACAGGTTAGCTAAAGGCCCAGCTTGGCCGGTCTACTCATTTAGTAAGTCTACACACCCATCTCAGCCCGGTTGGACTACTCATTGAGTGGGTCTTCAGACAGACACACAGGTTAGTCTAGGGCTTATCCCAGCGAGTCTTCAGACAAAGGCTCAGCTTGGTTGACTCATTAAGTGAGTCTTTAGATACACAGTTAGTCTACGGCTTAGCCCAGTTTGCTTCAGCGCTCAGCTAGTCTTCAGACACAGGTTAGGCCAAGACTCAGCTTGGTTGGTCTACTCATTAAGTGAGTCTTTAGACACACAGCTTAGTCCAGGGCTCAGCCCAGTCAGCCTTCTCATTGAATCTTCAGAGACAGGGACAGCTTGGTCATTAGCCTGATTGAACTACTCATTGAGCGAGTCCTCAGACACACAGGTTAGCTAAAGGCCCAACTTGGTCGGCCTACTCATTTTGCGAGTCTACACACACACACACACAGCTCAGCCCGGTCTACCAATTCATTGAGTGAGTCTTCAGACACACAGGTTAGTCTAGGGCTTAGTCCACTTCAGCTTTCATCAAATCTTCAGACACACAGGTTAGGCCAAGACTCAGCACGGTTGGCCTACTCATTGTGTGAGTCTTCAGACACACAGGTTAATCCAGGGCTCAGCATACTCATTGAGTGAGTCTTCAGACACACAGGTTAATCCAGGGCTCAGCACGGTTGGCCTACTGATTGAGTGAGTCTTCAGACACACAGGTTAATCCAGGGCTCAGCACGGTTGGCCTACTCATTGAGTGAGTCTTCAGACACACAGGTTAATCCAGGGCTCAGCATACTCATTGAGTGAGTCTTCAGACACACAGGTTAATCCAGGGCTCAGCACGGTTGGCCTACTGATTGAGTGAGTCTTCAGACACACAGGTTAATCCAGGGCTCAGCACGGTTGGCCTACTCATTGAGTGAGTCTTCAGACACACAGGTTAATCCAGGGCTCAGCACGGTTGGCCTACTCATTGAGTGAGTCTTCAGACACACAGGTTAATCCAGGGCTCAGCACGGTTGGCCTACTCATTGAGTGAGTCTTCAGACACACAGGTTAATCTAGGGCTCAGCGCGGTTGGCTTACTCGTTGAATGAGTCTTCAGACACACAGGTTAGCCCAAGGCTCAGCTTGGTTGGCCTACTCATTAAGTGAGTCTTCAGACACAAAGGTTGGTCCAGGGCTCAGCCTGGTCGGTATACTCATTGAGTGCATCTTCAGAGATGCAGGTAACCCAAGGCTCGGCCTTGTTAGTCCACTCATTAGGCGAGTCTTCAGCGACACAGGCAGCTTAGGGTTCAGCCTGATTGGCCCAATCGTTGAGTAGACAGACAGAAGTATAAACCTGATGGAGGTTTCATCTCTTCTTCACTCTATCCAGCATTTCATAATAAGTGTTGCCTAAAGTCGGGCTTTAAAATAAAGCCAAATGGCGAAACAAATTGAAATCAAACTTCACAGAAAGCAGAAATGAGTCAGCCCTGGGCAGGGAGCGGAGGGCACGAGTGATTCAGAGGCCGAACCTTCGTATTGTCTGTGTAGGGCGAGGACATGCGGGGACATCTCCACCAACGTGACACTGTTTACTCAGCGGGCAAGTAATGCGTCAATGACAACACTGGGCAAGGATTGAGAAAGATTCGTTAACCCCTTCTGCAACTCAACCCTGGCATCTCTGTAGGAGTGTTAATTCACATGTGGAGTGGCTGGGACTCTGATCACGTGAGCGCCGAGATTGCCCTTTACAGTGGTCACATGATCAGAAGCTGAACCAGACGGTCCCCAAAACAGGGTATGTGATGAAAAGATTAATTTCATGATTTAATTATCATTGTGATAAGGGGGACGCAATAGGCAGACTTCAAACCTAAACCGCAGTACATGGTAAATCACCACACACTAGGAACGCCCCGCCCCCTGCATTCAACTCACCACAATGCATGGCAACGCACCGCTGTGTGCTGGGGTGGAATAGTGGTACAAGGTGTGTTTTCTGCTCCGATTATTTGAATGGACTTCCTTAAAGAAGTTGTAAAGGTTCGTTTTTTATTTTTTAAATAGGTTCCTTTAACCAATTAACGCCCGCTGCATGTAAATGTACGTCCACAGAATGGCACGTATAGGCAGATGGGCGTACTGGTACGTCCCTGCCTTCCTGCGGGTCGGGGGTCCGATCGGGAGCCCCCCTGCTACATGCGGTGGTTGGTAAGCCTCTGGGAGCGATCCGGAAGGAGGGGGCGGCTGTTTGTTTCTGTCCGCCCCCTCGCGATCGCTCCCAGCGAATCGGCTTCCCCCTGCTCTCTGCCTGTGTAATGTAAACACTGGCAGAGGAAGTGATGTCACCTCTCCTCTCGGCGGTATTTTCAATCCAGCGAGAGGAGAGAAGACATCACAGTAAGTTGCACCAACACTACACTGACACCACACACATAGGCACGTTAACCCCCTCAGATCACCCCCCACCCCCCTGTCACAGTGTTACTGATTGCAGTGATCATATATTTACTGATCACTGCATTTAGTGTCAGTGTGACAGGCAGTTAGTGTTAGGTCCAGGGTAGCCCCAGTACCCCCCTAATAAAGGTTTAACCCTTTGATCACCGCTCTAGTTAACCCTTTCACCCCCTATTGCCAGAATCACTAAGCGATCATTTTTCTGATCGCTGTATTAGTGTCGCCGTTGCCGCTAGGTAGCTAGTTTTTTTTTTTTTTTATTGCGATTTTTTTTTTACTAAAAAGACATGTGGCTGAATACATTTTGGCCTAAACGTTTGACTAAAATTTTGTTTATTTGATTTTTCTTATAACAAAAATTATAAAAAAAATTGGTCTTTTTCCGTTTATAATCGCAAAAAATTTAAATCGTAGAGACAATCAAATACCAACAAAAGAAAGCTCTATTTGTGGGAAAAAAGGACGCAAATTTTGTTTGGGAGCCACGTTACATGACCGCGCAATTGTCTGTTAAATCAACGCAGTGCAGAATTATCAAAACACCTTTGGGCATTTAGCAGCATATTGGTCCGGGGCTTAAGTGGTTAAACACTTAGGACCGCCTAATGCCTATATACGTTGGCAGAATGGCAGGCTAGACACAAACACGTACCTGTACGTGATTGTTGAATGCCCAGCCGTGGGTCACGCCCGCGACCTGGTCCGAAGCTTCGTGACCGTGGCCCCCGATCGCCGCTGGAGTCCCGCGATCGGTCCCTGGAACTGAAGAACGAGGAGAGGTGTGTGTAAACACAGCTTCCCCGTTCTTCAGTGTGGCGCTGTCATTGATCGTCTGTTCCCTGATATAGGGAAAGACGATCACTGATGTCACATGTCCAGCCCCGTCCCCCTACAGTTAGAAACACATATGAGGTCACACATAACCCCTACAGCGCCTGCTAGTGGTTAATTCCTAAACTGCAATAGTCATTTTCACAGTAATCAGTGCATTTTGCTGTGAAAATGACAATGGTCCCAAAAACGTGTCAAAATTGTCCGATGTGTCCGCCATAATGTCGCAGTCACAAAAAATAAATAAATAAAAGTTAGTAGGAAAAAAAAAAAAAATATTTACAAAATAGGGGATAGTTTTATGGCATTTTTATTAACACTATCGATAAATCGATAAACGCTTATTGCGATTTTTTTTACCAAAAATATGTAGAAGAATACGTATCGGCCTAAACTGAGGAAAAACATTTTTTTCTATATATTTTTGGGGATATTTATTATAGCAAAAAGTAAAAAATACTATTTTTTTTTTCAAAATTGACACTCTATTTTTGTTTATATCGCAAAAAAAAAAAAAAAAAACGCAGAGGTGATCAAATACCACCAAAAAAAGCTCTATTTGTGGGAAAAAAAGGACGCAAATTTTATTTGGGAGCCACATCGCACGACCGCGCAATTGTCAGTTAAAACGACGCAGTGCCGAATCGCAAAAAGGGGCCTGCCCTTTACCTGCATATTGGTCCGGGTCTTACGTGGTTAAGCTTGTGCATTGTTGTTTCACTTACCTTTTCCTTAAATTTCCCTTCTAAATGTTTTTTCTTTGTCTGAATCTCTCACTTCCTGTTCCTCCTCGGTAAGATTGCCCCCATCATTCAAGCCGTTCTGGCTGGGGGTTAGTCAGTGTGCTCGCCCCCTCCCTTGGGACTACATCTCTAAACGTTCACAGCATCTCCCCACAGGGATGTAGTCCCAAGGGAGGGGGCAAGCATGCTGACTAACCCCCAGCCAGAACGACTCAGATGATGGGGACAAGCTTACCGAGGAGGAACAGGAAGTGAAAAATTCAGACAAAGGAAAAAAACATTTAGAAGGGAAATGGAAGCAAAAGGTAAGTGAACCAACAATGCACTAGATTAAAGGATCCTATTTAGAAAATAAAAAACAAACCTTTACAACCCCTTTAAAGCATCACACAATCCCTCTTCAGTAAGGGGAGGGACACCCCGATTTTTTGTTACGTTTTTCCACCAATCGTCAATGGCAGTCACCACATTCCTATCCTCGGAGGATCACTTTAATGCTTGATGTGGTTCCAGGTTTGCTCTGATGGAGGGATTCCCATGCTGTGACCCATAGAGGAGTGTTTACCCAACACGCTGACGAGTGTCTGTACACACAATGCTGGCGCACACACAGGACACTCAGCACCTACACAATACGGAGCCGGGGAAACTGCTGCAGGTCAGAGGACATCATGGAGATCCTCAGCAGAGAGAAGTCTCCATCATGTGTGACACAGTGTTGGGTCCCATACACATTGGGGTGTTTAACCCCAAAATCTGAGATCCCGGCGGAGAGTCCAGACCAATTGCCAAGAGCCTGTTAACCACTTAAGTCCCGGATCTTTAGGCAGCTAAAGGACCCGGGCCAGGTTTTGCGATTCGGCACTGCTTCACTTTAACTGACAATTGCGCGGTCGTGCCATGTGGCTCCCAAACAAAATTGGCGTCCTTTTTTTCCCACAAATAGAGCTTTCTTTTGGTGGTATTTGATCACCTCTGCTGTTTTTATTTTTTGCGCTATAACCAAAAATAGAGTGACAATCTTGAAACAAAAAAATAATATTTTTTACTTTTTGTTATAATAAATATCCCCCAAAGTATATATATATTAAAAAAAAAAAAATGTCCTCAGTTTAGGCCGATACGTATTCTACATATTTTTGGTAAAAAAAAAAAAAAAAATTGCAATAAGCGTTTATCGGTTGGTTTGCGCAAAATTTATAGCGTTTACAAAATAGGGGATAGTTTTATTGCATTTTTATAAAAAAAATTTTTTTTTTTACTACTAATGGCGCCGATCAGCGGTTTTTTTCGTGACTGCGACATTATGGTGGACACTTCGGACAATTTTGACACATTTTTGGGACCATTGTCACTTTTTACAGCATAAAATGCATTTAAATTGCATTGTTTATTGTGAAAATGACAACTGCAGTTTGGGAGTTAACCACAAGGGGGCGCTGAATGGGTTATGTGTGACCTAATGTGTGTTTACAACTGTAGGGGGTGTGGCTGTAGGTGTGACATCATCGATTGTGTATCCCTATAAAAAGGGATCACGCGATCGATGACGCCGCCACAGTGAAGAACGGGGAAGCTGTGTTTACACTCAGCTCTCCCCGTTCTTCAGCTCCGGGGACCAATCGCCGCACTCCAGCGATGATCGGGTCTGCGCGTCCCGCGGTCCTGAAGCTTCGGACCGGGTCACGGGAGCGCCCCTGCGACCCATGGCTGGGCACTAGCACAGGACGTACCTATACCTGTACGTGCTTGTGCCCAGCCGTGCAGGAGGCGGTCCTTAAGTGGTTAAGCTCTATGAGAGGCTGACAGATGGGGGGGGGGGGGGGACACACCCACAAGGCATACTTCATATTCCCATCGCACATATTCCTGGATGAGCTTTTGGATTTGGGTGCTGTAGCAACAACCAGCTGGATACTGGTACAAGTCACAATGAGAATATTTGCCAGCACACCATGGAATAACGTAAATAGCGTCCAAACGGATGATTTATCGCATGATCGCAACACAAGGAGAGTGCAGCATTTCGGAGCCACGCAGGGCCCCTTTGTCACATCATACCAGTCTGGGGGTGGGAGGAGCTTGGTTTTCTTGTGCGTTTTTTTATTTTTCTGGCTTTTTTGATTGGTTGATGGCTCTTTAAATTTTGCACACTGTAACCCCACATTTATCACATGCCTGATGAAGGGGCCCTGCGCGGCTCCGAAACGCTGCACTCTCCTTGTGTTGCGATCATGCAATAAATCATCCGTTTGGACGCTATTTATGTCTTCTCATGGTGTGCTGGCAAATATTCTCATTGACGCCCACAAGGCAGACCCCCGGGTTCATACTACCTTAAGGCCCCTTTCACACGTTATTCGAGCGTTTTCCAGGTGAAGCCTACTCTACAATCCCAATGTTAAAGCCGAGGGTGCTTTCAGAGCCCTTTCACACTGCCAGCACCCGAAAAACGCTGGTAGAACCCTAACGCTTTAGGGCACTTTTGCAGTGCCTCTGTGTGAAAGGGTAAGGCGTTTTTAAAGCGCTTTTAATTCATTTCAATGGAGAGGGGCGTTTCTGGAGCGTTTTTTTTTTTCAACGCCCAAAAGCTGCTCCAAAGATGCTGCTTGCAGGACTCAGTGTGAAAGGGTCCATTGAGGTGCATGGAGAGCGTTTTAATAGCGCTATTTTTAACACAAAACGCTTCAGTGTGAAAGGGGTCTAAATGTTCATTATGGCAATCGGGGAAGAAGCAGCGCTTAGTCAGCTTCAGTAGAGTGTAAAGGTGACATTAGAAGTCTAATGAAAAAAATGGTCACCTGCACAGTGCTTTCACACCCGTGAGTCCCCTTATACCAGCAATAAAGCCAAAGTTAAAAAAAAATAAATAACAGCCCCGCCCACATATGAAGAACAAACAGGTGCATGTGTACATACATTACAATTCTGTCACATGTACCCAAAATCACCATCGCCGGGGTGACATCAATAATTCTGGAGCCATCATTCACACTTATCTTTAAATTGATAACCTGTAAAGGCTTTTAAAGCATTGCCTGTGGGCAATTTGGGGTACCACCGTTGGTAATTACTCAATGCAACCTCATGTTTTTACCAAAAATGTAAAATAAAATTAAAAATAAAATAAAAAGACTGCACATGTTGGCATCAGGTGTTCTGGAGAGACCAGCAGATACAATGAGATGATTGGAGCACAGTGGGCACAAGCAGAACTTGTTACCAGTCATCTGGCGACACCTAGTGGTCCTATGCAGGAACCACACTGTACGCTTACATACTAATTATATATATATATATATATATATATATATATTTATTTTGTGTGTGTGTGTGTATATATATATATATATATATATATATATATATATATATATATATACACATATATATATATACATATACATATATATACATACACACACACACACACACACAGTATCTCACAAAAGTAAGTACACCCCTCACATTTGTGTAAATCTTTTCTTCTATCTTTTCATGTGACAACACTGAAGAAATGACACTTTGCTACAATGTTGTGTAGTGAGTGTACAGCTTGTATAACAGTGTAAATTTGCTGTCCCCTCAAAATAACTCAACACATGGACCATATTGCTGCCCAAAGACCAGAGCACTTTTTGTGATTTGGCACTGCGTCGCTTTAACTGACAATTGCGCGATCGTGTGACGTGGCTCCCAAACAAAATTGGCGTCCCTTTTCCCCACAAATAGAGCTTTATTTTGGTGGTATTTGATCACCTCTGCGTTTTTTTTTTTTTTGTTGCTCTAAACAAAAATAAAGCGTCAATTTTGAAAAAAATGAATATTTTTTACTTTTTTCTATAATAAATATCCCACAAAAATATATATAAAAAAAAATTTGTTCCTCAGTTTAGGCCGATACGTATTCTACATATTTTTGGAGTGTCTCCCTTGGACTACAGGAGAGTCAGGATGCCCACTAACACACAGCTCCTTTCTCTATCTGCAACATAGAGAGCGCCCTGACTCTCCTGTAGTCCAAGGGAGGGGACGAGCACGACACTCCACACCAGGGAGAAAGCCTCCCATTACTGTGTGGAGTTACAGATAGAAGAACAGGAAGTGAGGATTTCTCAGAAGAAATAAGGACATTTAAAAGCAAAATGGAAGGATGAGGACTGCACTGAGGTAAAATTGTACCTTTACAACCCCTTTGTTGTCTTTACATTGTAGCAAAGTGTCATTTCTTTAGTGTTGTCACATGAAAAGAGAAGAAAATATTTACACCCCATGTGAGGGGGTGTACTTACTTCTGTGAGATAGTGTGTGTGTGAGTATATATACTGTATATATACACACACACAAAGTCTTGGGACGTCTGCCTTTTCACTGTGCAGCCCCAGTAATGGATGAGGGGGTAAGACCTGTAAGTGTTGGATCTCTGCATCCAACTCCCGGACAGTAGTAGTGGTAAACCCCCCCCCCCCCCAGGGATAACCCAATGGGGGTTCCTCATTATCACGGCCTCAGCAATCCAACTTTCCTCATAGGACGGAGCCTCTGTCAGGTTTTTAGTTGTGAAGATCTCCCATCCTGTAGAGATGGGAAATCTCCAGACACACAAACCCTCGTCCCAATAAGCACTTTCCTACCGCAATATGTGTGTAATTATATATATATAATATTGTGGTTTACCAGGTTATAGATGAAGATTTCAGCCACAACTCCAGTGTTATTTATTTCAGCCAGCAGGTGGCGATGTCATGAAAGTGTTCTGAGAGGCTCAAGGGGACCTTGGAGGACCGGAGAGACATCATGATGTCACTTCCTGTCTTTTTCTGAATCAGTAGATCACTTTATTTTATTTTTTTTGATCTTTTTGCTTTTACACACGCACACACATTTTAGACAAATTTTTTTAGGCAACGTTCTCATTCGCCGGTCGTCATCTTTGGTGGTTTTTGTTTTACGAGGAAGTAATCTGCACTCAGCTGATTGGTTGTGGTGAATAATATTCAGGTGATGAGGGATATCGGGGACCCCAAATGGGGGATCAGTGAAGAGACGTGTTATTATGAGGGGGGAGGGGGGGCATAATATAAGGACGGAACCCCTCATCCAGTCACGATGAGCGTCCCTCTTGTCCCGGCTGGTAACCCAGAGCAACCAATGGGCGTCCCTCTTGTCCCGGCTGGTAACCCAGAGCAACCAATGGGCTTCCCTCTTGTCCCGGCTGGTAACCCAGAGCAACCAATGGGCATCCCTCTTGTCCTGACTGGTAACCCAGAGCAACCAATGGGCGTCCCTCTTGTCCCGGCTGGTAACCCAGAGCAACCAATGGGCGTCCCTCTTGTCCCGGCTGGTAACCCAGAGCAACCAATGGGCGTCCCTCTTGTCCCGACTGGTAACCCAGAGCAACCAATGGGCTTCCCTCTTGTCCCGGCTGGTAACCCAGAGCAACCAATGGGCGTCCCTCTTGTCCCGGCTGGTAACCCAGAGCAACCAATGGGCGTCCCTCTTGTGCTGACTGGTAACCCAGAGCAACCAATGAGCGTCCCTCTTGTCCCGGCTGGTAACCCAGAGCAACCAATGGGCGTCCCTCTTGTCCCGGCTGGTAACCCAGAGCAACCAATGGGCGTCCCTCTTGTCCTGACTGGTAACCCAGAGCAACCAATGAGCGTCCCTCTTGTCCCAGCTGGTAACCCAGAGCAACCAATGAGCGTCCCTCTTGTCCCGACTGGTAACCCAGAGCAACCAATGAGCGTCCCTCTTGTCCCGGCTGGTAACCCAGAGCAACCAATGAGCGTCCCTCTTGTCCCGACTGGTAACCCAGAGCAACCAATGGGCGTCCCTCTTGTCCCGGCTGGTAACCCAGAGCAACCAATGGGCGTCCCTCTTGTCCCGGCTGGTAACCCAGAGCAACCAATGGGCGTCCCTCTTGTCCCGGCTGGTAACCCAGAGCAACCAATGGGCTTCCCTCTTGTCCCGGCTGGTAACCCAGAGCAACCAATGGGCGTCCCTCTTGTCCCGGCTGGTAACCCAGAGCAACCAATGGGCGTCCCTCTTGTGCTGACTGGTAACCCAGAGCAACCAATGGGCGTCCCTCTTGTCCCGGCTGGTAACCCAGAGCAACCAATGGGCGTCCCTCTTGTCCCGGCTGGTAACCCAGAGCAACCAATGGGCGTCCCTCTTGTCCCGACTGGTAACCCAGAGCAACCAATGAGCGTCCCTCTTGTCCCGACTGGTAACCCAGAGCAACCAATGAGCGTCCCTCTTGTCCCGGCTGGTAACCCAGAGCAACCAATGAGCGTCCCTCTTGTCCCGGCTGGTAACCCAGAGCAACCAATGAGCGTCCCTCTTGTCCCGGCTGGTAACCCAGAGCAACCAATGGGCGTCCCTCTTGTCCCGACTGGTAACCCAGAGCAACCAATGAGCGTCCCTCTTGTCCCTCTTGGTAACCCAGAGCAACCAATGGGCGTCCCTCTTGTCCCAGCTGGTAACCCAGAGCAACCAATGAGCGTCCCTCTTGTCCCTCTTGGTAACCCAGAGCAACCAATGGGCGTCCCTCTTGTCCCGGCTGGTAACCCATAGCAACCAATGGGCGTCCCTCTTGTCCCAGCTGGTAACCCAGAGCAACCAATGAGCGTCCCTCTTGTCCCGACTGGTAACCCAGAGCAACCAATGAGCGTCCCTCTTGTCCCGACTGGTAACCCAGAGCAACCAATGGGCGTCCCTCTTGTCCCGACTGGTAACCCAGAGCAACCAATGGGCGTCCCTCTTGTCCCGACTGGTAACCCAGAGCAACCAATGGGCGTCCCTCTTGTCCCGGCTGGTAACCCAGAGCAACCAATGAGCGTCCCTCTTGTCCCGGCTGGTAACCCAGAGCAACCAATGGGCGTCCCTCTTGTCCCGACTGGTAACCCAGAGCAACCAATGGGCGTCCCTCTTGTCCCGACTGGTAACCCAGAGCAACCAATGGGCGTCCCTCTTGTCCCGGCTGGTAACCCAGAGCAACCAATGGGCGTCCCTCTTGTCCCTCTTGGTAACCCAGAGCAACCAATGGGCGTCCCTCCTGGTAACCCAGAGCAACCAATCACCATCCATCTTACCCAGTGTAGTAACCCATAGAAACCAATCAGCGACCTATAGTAACAAATCAGAACCCATGTCATCCTGTTAGAGTGGTAACCCAGAGCAACCAATCAACATCCACTGTCTCCAATCCTCAGAGGAGTGAACTCTGATTGGTTGCTACAAGTTACCGCGCTCCTCACAGCCCACACCCCCTCCCCCCTCCGCTCTCACCACCAGATCCTCCACGGCCACCAGGTCATTGAGCACGGCCTCCATCCCGACAGGAAGCGGAGTGTCAGGCGCACCCTTCCCTCGTACCTCTGGGTCCCTCTCGCACTCTCCAGCGTCACTAATTCGCGGCGGCCATCTTACTTGTGGGAAACGCAAATACGACTATCTGCGGTCGCCATGTCTACTATGGGCAAGGCAATAATTGCTTTGGTTCCTGGTACACGTCCTCGTGACGCCGGAAGATCACATGGCTGAGGACGTCACTGACATGAGACTACTATAGTGACACAAGAGAGACAGGGAGGGAGGGCGAGAGAGAGAACGGATCACAGAGAGATCATAGAGAGAGAACGGGTCATAGAGAGATCATAGAGAGAGAACGGGTCACAGAGAGATCATAGAGAGAGAACGGGTCATAGAGAGATCATAGAGAGAGAACGGGTCACAGAGAGATCATAGAGAGAGAACGGGTCATAGAGAGATCATAGAGAGAGAACGGGTCATAGAGAGGGGGAGAGATCATAGAGAGAGAGAGAGAGAGAACGGATCACAGAGAGATCATACAGAGAGACGGATCAGAGAGATCATAGAGAGAGAGAGAACGGGTCACAGAGAGATCATAGAGAGAGAGAGAGAGAGAACGGATCACAGAGAGATCATAGAGAGAGAGAGAGAACGGATCACAGAGAGATCATAGAGAGAGAACGGGTCATAGAGAGGGGGAGAGATCATAGAGAGACGGATCAGAGAGATCATAGAGAGAGAACGGGTCATAGAGAGGGGGAGAGATCATAGAGAGTGAGAGAACGGATCACAGAGAGAGAGAACGGATCACAGAGAGATCATAGAGAGAGAGACAGATCAGAGAGATCATAGAGAGAGAGAGAACGGATCACAGAGAGATCATAGAGAGAGAACGGGTCATAGAGAGGGGGAGAGATCATAGAGAGAGAGAACGGATCACAGAGAGATCATACAGAGAGACGGATCAGAGAGATCATAGAGAGAGAGAACGGGTCATAGAGAGAGAGAGAACGGATCACAGAGAGATCATAGAGAGAGAACGGGTCATAGAGAGGGGGAGAGATCATAGAGAGACGGATCAGAGAGATCATAGAGAGAGAACGGATCATAGAGAGGGGGAGAGATCATAGAGAGAGAGAGAGAGAGAACGGATCACAGAGAGATCATAGAGAGAGAGAACGGATCACAGAGAGATCATAGAGAGAGAGAACGGATCACAGAGAGATCATAGAGAGAGAGAGATCATAGAGAGAGACGGATCAGAGAGATCATAGAGAGAGAGAGAACGGATCAAAGAGAGATCATAGAGAGAAAGAACGGATCACAGAGAAATCATAGAGAGAGACGGATCAGAGAGATCATAGAGAGAGAGAGAACGGATCACAGAGAGATCATAGAGAGAGACGGATCAGAGAGATCATAGAGAGAGAACGGGTCATAGAGAGGGGGAGAGATCATAGAGAGTGAGAGAACGGATCACAGAGAGATCATAGAGAGAGAGAACGGATCACAGAGAGATCATACAGAGAGACGGATCAGAGAGATCATAGAGAGAGAGAGAACGGATCACAGAGAGATCATAGAGAGAGAGAACGGATCATAGAGAGAGAGAACGGATCACAGAGAGATCATAGAGAGAGACGGATCAGAGAGATCATAGAGAGAGAACGGGTCATAGAGAGGGGGGAGAGATCATAGAGAGTGAGAGAACGGATCACAGAGAGATCATAGAGAGAGAGAACGGATCACAGAGAGATCATACAGAGAGACGGATCAGAGAGATCATAGAGAGAGAGAGAACGGATCATAGAGAGAGAGAGAGACGGATCAGAGAGATCATAGAGAGAGAGAGAACGGATCACATAGAGATCATAGAGAGAGAGAACGGATCACAGAGAGATCATAGAGAGAGAGAACGGATCATAGAGAGAGAGAACGGATCATAGAGAGAGACGGATCAGAGAGATCATAGAGAGAGAACGGGTCATAGAGAGGGGGAGAGATCATAGAGAGAGAGAGAACAGATCACAGAGAGATCATAGAGAGAGAGAACGGATCATAGAGAGGGGGAGAGATCATAGAGAGAGAGAACGGATCACAGAGAGATCATAGAGAGAGACGGATCAGAGAGATCATAGAGAGAGAACGGGTCATAGAGAGGGGGAGAGATCATAGAGAGAGAGACGGATCATAGAGAGAGAGACGGATCATAGAGAGAGAGACGGATCATAGAGAGAGAGACGGATCATAGAGAGAGAGACGGATCATAGAGAGAGAGACGGATCAGGGAGAGAAAGAGATCATAGAGAGACAGAGATCATAGAGAGACAGAGATCATAGAGAGACAGAGATCATAGAGAGAGAGATGTCATAAAGAGACCCCAGAGACATGCCTGGGAGACTGACAGGGTGCTGCTGTGTTACTGGAGCCTGGTGACACCTTACAGGAGAGACTGACCCCATCACCAGAGACAGGCGGCAGGGCACACGGCTGACATCTTACAGGAGATTGTTAGAGATTCTCAATATATTCCACCATTCTGTATTATTAGAGACCGACGCCATATTATATGATCATTACAGGCGGCAGCCTTGTTATTAGAGACTGATGCACAGAGGAGAGGGGGATGGACTGCCCGTGTCCCCAGGGATGTGATGGGCATTATCTAGGCCTTCCACGTAGGGTTTGCCACCTCATCACAACCAGGAAGCTTGGGCCCGATACCAGGACATCAGAGCTGGGGACGCGCCATCTACACCGGGGGGTGATTGTCAGGGCCGAGCCCCAGCTGCTTGATTGGCACTCGGGAACGGGGCCGAGAAATCACCAGATTGCAACTCCCAAGCTTACATCAGGTGTCCCCAGCAGAGTCTCTCCTTACATCAGGTGTCCCCAGCAGAGTCCCTCCTTACATCAGGTGTCCCCAGCAGAGTCTCTCCTTACACCAGGTGTCCCCAGCAGAGTCTCTCCTTACACCAGGTGTCCCCAGCAGAGTCTCTCCTTACACCAGGTGTCCCCAGCAGAGTCTCTCCTTACACCAGGTGTCCCCAGCAGAGTCTCTCCTTACACCAGGTGTCCCCAGCAGAGTCTCTCCTTACATCAGGTGTCCCCAGCAGAGTCCCTCCTTACATCAGGTGTCCCCAGCAGAGTCTCTCCTTACACCAGGTGTCCCCAGCAGAGTCTCTCCTTACACCAGGTGTCCCCAGCAGAGTCTCTCCTTACACCAGGTGTCCCCAGCAGAGTCTCTCCTTACACCAGGTGTCCCCAGCAGAGTCTCTCCTTACATCAGGTGTCCCCAGCAGAGTCTCTCCTTACATCAGGTGTCCCCAGCAGAGTCCCTCCTTACATCAGGTGTCCCCAGCAGAGTCCCTCTTTACATCAGGTGTCCCCAGCAGAGTCTCTCCTTACATCAGGTGCCCCCAGCAGAGCCCCTCCTTACATCAGGTGCCCCCCAGCAGAGCCCCTCCATACATCAGGTGCCCCCCAGCAGAGCCCGTCCTTACATCAGGTGTCCCCAGCAGAGCCCCTCCTTACATCAGGTGCCCCCAGCAGAGCCCCTCCTTACATCAGGTGCCCCCCAAAAGAGCCCCTCCTTACATCAGGTGCCCCCAGCAGAGCCCCTCCTTACATCAGGTGCCCCCCAGAAGAGCCCCTCCTTACATCAGGTGCCCCCCAGCAGAGTCTCTCCCTACATCAGGTGTCCCCAGCAGAGTCCCTCCTTACATCAGGTGTCCCCAGCAGAGTCCCTCCTTACATCAGGTGCCCCCCAGCAGAGTCTCTCCCTACATCAGGTGTCCCCAGCAGAGTCTCTCCCTACATCAGGTGTCCCCAGCAGAGTCCCTCCTTACATCAGGTGCCCCCCAGCAGAGTCTCTCCTTACATCAGGTGTCCCCAGCAGAGTCTCTCCCTACATCAGGTGTCCCCAGCAGAGCCCCTCCTTACATCAGGTGTCCCCAGCAGAGTCTCTCCCTACATCAGATGTCCCCAGCAGAGTCTCTCCTTACATCAGGTGTCCCCAGCAGAGCCCCTCCTTACATCAGGTGCCCCCCAGAAGAGCCCCTCCTTACATCAGGTGCCCCCAGCAGAGCCCCTCCTTACATCAGGTGCCCCCCAGCAGAGCCCCTCCTTACATCAGGTGCCCCCCAGCAGAGTCTCTCCCTACATCAGGTGTCCCCAGCAGAGTCCCTCCTTACATCAGTTGTCCCCAGCAGAGTCTCTCCTTACATCAGGTGCCCCCCAGCAGAGTCTCTCCTTACATCAGGTGTCCCCAGCAGAGTCTCTCCCTACATCAGGTGTCCCCAGCAGAGCCCCTCCTTACATCAGGTGTCCCCAGCAGAGTCTCTCCTTACATCAGGTGTCCCCAGCAGAGTCTCTCCTTACATCAGGTGTCCCCAGCAGAGTCCCTCCTTACATCAGGTGTCCCCAGCAGAGTCCATCCTTACATCAGGTGTCCCCAGCAGAGCCCCTCCTTACATCAGGTGCCCCCCAGAAGAGCCCCTCCTTACATCAGGTGCCCCCAGCAGAGCCCCTCCTTACATCAGGTGCCCCCCAGAAGAGCCCCTCCTTACATCAGGTGCCCCCAGCAGAACCCCTCCTTACATCAGGTGCCCCCCAGCAGAGCCCCTCCTTACATCAGGTGCCCCCCAGCAGAGTCTCTCCCTACATCAGGTGTCCCCAGCAGAGTCTCTCCTTACATCAGGTGTCCCCAGCAGAGTCCCTCCTTACATCAGGTGTCCCCAGCAGAGTCCCTCCTTACATCAGGTGTCCCCAGCAGAGTCCATCCTTACACCAGGTGTTCCCAGCAGAGTCCCTCCTTACACCAGGTGTTCCCAGCAGAGTCCCTCCTTACACCAGGTGTCCCCAGCAGAGTCCCTCCTTACATCAGGTGTCCCCAGCAGAGTCCCTCCTTACATCAGGTGTCCCCAGCAGAGTCCATCCTTACACCAGGTGTTCCCAGCAGAGTCCCTCCTTACACCAGGTGTTCCCAGCAGAGTCCCTCCTTACACCAGGTGTCCCCAGCAGAGTCAAAAGAAAAGGCTACCAAACAATTAATCTCCAAGAGAGGAGGAGATCACCGTTGATAAAAGGAGCGACTATTGGCAATAATGGGTCATAAACGCTAATATATAAAATAGTATAAATTTATTACAAAAAGTTACTTAGAACCTCCAATACCTGACAAGGTGGCTGAGTGAGCCAATATCATATAGCCAATATCATATAGGTCTCTGGAGTGACAAACAGTAGTGCATAAATGAACAACCAGCTCACTGTGTACGTGTTGGTGACCAACACACAGGGACAAATACAAACATATAACACATACAATTGAAAACAAAAACAGATGTCCAGACATGTGTGTACGCACTAGTTGGAATTCCCAGCGGTAATGTCACCGCAATATAATAATAAAAAATCAAATATGTGTATATATGGGAAGAGTTCCACTTAGTGCGTCCCCGCGGGGTGTGGAAATAGTGGAGGTGGGAATAACCAAAGGGGGACTTTAAACAGCAACTGGATTGCTATATAGCCATGAACCTGAATGGACAGTAGTTGTGTATGAAATATCAATAATATCTCACAGGAACGACAACATCATGACACGATGGACTGCTGATGTATCAAAAATTGATTATAGTCCTGTAGTTGATGCCAGAATGGTGAAAGATGGTTCAAAACTGGAAATAGTGTTAATTACTGGTATATCTTCATATATGAATTTCTAGACCAGGCATCAATAGGGTTATTTGCAATCTACCGCTTGATGAGATGTTGGAGTATATTCCTCAAAATAATACTGTCATATAGATCTAAAGATAGTCTCCAAATATATCAGGTTTGTTGCACATTACCGTATCCGCCGTGTCCGTGATGGGATGGCGTTTTTTCTCTTTACTTCATGTGCGGTAATGGTGCGATCAACTGAGGATCGTAGCGGGAGAGAGACTCAAGGTTCGTGGAGCAGTCGTAGTTGCAAAAAAAGGTTTTAAGGAGACCACTACAGTGCCGCATGTTGTCCTAATAGGAGTAGTTGGCACCTATATGTTTTGGAGTGTCTCCATGTCCCCAGCAGAGTCCCTCCTTACATCAGGTGTCCCCAGCAGAGTCCATCCTTACTTTAGGTGTCCCCAGCAGAGTCCCTCCTTACATCAGGTGTCCCCAGCAGAGTCCCTCCTTACATCAGGTGTCCCCAGCAGAGTCCATCCTTACTTTAGGTGTCCCCAGCAGAGTCCCTCCTTACATCAGGTGTCCCCAGCAGAGTCCCTCCTTACATCAGGTGTCCCCAGCAGAGTCCCTCCTTACATCAGGTGTCCCCAGCAGAGTCCCTCCTTACATCAGGTGTCCCCAGCAGAGTCCCTCCTTACATCAGGTGTCCCCAGCAGAGTCCCTCCTTACATCAGGTGTCCCCAACAGAGTCCCTCCTTATGCAGAGTCTCTTTTTACATCAGGTGTCCCCAGCAGAGTCTCTCCTTACATCAGGGGCCCCCAGCAGAGTCTCTCCTTACATCAGGGGCCCCCAGCAGAGTCTCTCCTTACATCAGGTGTTGGGGTACATTGAGGACTGGAGTTGAGAAACTCTGCATTAACCAAAGGGACACTGTAACCCGGATTGAATATCTGACAATATTGTTATCCGCTTACTGGAAGGTGTTACTATTTAAATTTTTTACCTTATTGATGTTTTAATCTTCATTATGTTTTGCACATTTCATTAATTACTTAGGTTACTGCTACAGGGCGGCACCTGTGTACCAGATCACATATACACTATATTACCAAAAGTATTGGGACACCTGCCTTTACACGCACATTTAACGGCATCCCAGTCTTAGCCTGTAGGGTGCATACTACCAAGGGAACACAGAGCTCCTGCATACTTCCAAGGGAACACAGAGCTCCTGCATACTTTCAAGGGGACACAGAGCTCCTGCATACTACCAAGGGAACACAGAGCTCCTGCATACTTCCAAGGGAACACAGAGCTCCTGCATACTACCAAGGGAACACAGAGCTCCTGCATACTTCCAAGGGAACACAGAGCTCCTGCATACTTCCAAGGGAACACAGAGCTCCTGCATACTTCCAAGGGAACACAGAGCTCCTGCATACTTCCAAGGGGACACAGAGCTCCTGCATACCTCTAAGGGGACACAGAGCTCCTGCCAGAAGCTATTTGCTACTGATCCATTGAGGATTGACATTATCAGACATCTCAAGTCTCCCGCGAGTCGCAGGAGACTCCGGTATTTGGCTACGGGCTCCTGAACACCCACGAGCGCCGTGCAAACTCTTGGCTGGGGCTACTTTCTAGGTTGGTTCAATTCAGCAGGGAAGGAAGGGGGTGGGAACCAGGCGGAGACAGAAGACTGGGCGCCGCGATCTGCAGGTTGTAACAATAAACTTTCCTCTGTCAAGCGGACTCTTTCTCCACTTTTGGGTGCCACTGCGCAGTGATCTCCTGTACGATAAGTACATGACAGTCTCGGCCTCTTCTATATCAATCTGCCGGGCAGACAGGGACTGTCATGTACTTGTAGCACAGGAAATCACTGCGCAGCGGCACCCCGAAACTGGAGAAAGAGTGCGCTTGACTGGTAACAGTTTATTTTTTTATTTCTACAGCCTGCAGATGGCAACGCCCGGTCCTCTCTATGCCTCCGCCCAACTTGCTTCATTCTGGGGAATTTTCAGTTTGGGATGGCTCACCGGCACCAGCAGCTCAGCTCCAGCAGAGAGAACAGGTGCAGTGGTGAGAAATTAGTGTAGTGCAAGCGTGTAGTTAGGATTGGTGGTAAGTGCGCGCAGATGTGGTGGTAACTGAGGAGAGAAGTTTGGCTGCAGGTGTGGTGAATGGTGGAAGAAAGTCCTGTGGCAGAATGGCTCACCAGAAGCCTGACCCTTGACCCCAGGAACAGCAGCCTGACCCCAGGACCAGCATCCAGACCCCTGACCCCAGGACCAGCAGCCGGACCCCTGAGCCCAGCAGCCAGGCCCCAGGACCAGCAGCCCAGCTCCAGAAGCCAGGCCACATGACCAGCAGGCAGGCCACATGTCCAGCAGCCCAGCTCCAGCAGACAGACCCCAGGACCAGCAGCCAGGCCCCACGAGGACCAACAACTAGGCCCCAGGACCAGCTTCAGCAGCCAGGCCACATGACCAGCAGCCCAGCTCCAGCAGACAGACCCCAGGACCAGCAGCCAGGCCCCACAAGGACCAACAACTAGGCCCCAGGACCAGCTTCAGCAGCCAGGCCACATGACCAGCAGCCCTGCTTCAGCAGACAGACCCCAGGACCAGCAACCAGGACCAACAGCCAGGCCCCAGGACCAGCAACCATGCCGAGGACCAACAACCAGGACCCAGGAACAGCAGTCAGACCATTGGCCCTAGCAGCCAGGCCTTAGCACCAATAGCCCAGCCCCAGCAGCTGTGTGATCGGGCTGCATTCCATTGGCACTAGTAAGGCTGCACTCCATGGGCACTTTTAAGGCTGCATTACATGGGCTTTGCGAAGCTGCACCTCCATGAAATTAGTTTTAGTTGGCATGTCTGCATTATTCCAGGAGGGAGTAAAGTCTAGGATATTTTTTGGGACTTGTCCTTCTGGGAGGATTTCCCTTCTGCTTTTGCACCCAATGAAGGAGTCAGGAAAATCCATGAGGGTTGGAAGTTTTCCCCTCTCTTTCTGTTATGGTCACAACTGTAAAATTGTGTATTTCCCATCACAAGGATAAACAGAGAGGGTGGATCTCTCCAGCGGGGACCACATAAAAATCTCCCCCTTCCCCTGGTGACAGCAGAGGAGAGCCTGGGGAGATGGAATTATGAAATGAGAGGGTTACTAATAATATGGGGAGTGGTCATAAGAGAGGAAAACAGACTGTCCTTCAGGTCTGTCACTTCATACACAGCCCCGGGGAGCTGAGACACAGCTGACCATCTACCCCCAGATGCTACTTACAGGTACCCACCACTGTCTCTGACTGGCTGGTGCATTCTCTGACTCATGTATCCATCTTTAGCCTCTGTAGATCAGCTGCTGATTCTCTATCACCTTAGAGTAAACCTGACCTTAGAGTAATAGACAGGCAGACAGCCCTGAGCTCCTTCTAAAAATGCTACTCACCTGCAGGGCAACCGGGACCAATTCAAAGACCTGCAGAGCAACCGGGACCAATTCAAAGACCTGCAGAGCAACCGGGACCAATTCAAAGACCTGCAGAGAAACCAGGACCAATTCAAAGACCTGCAGGCCAACCAGGACTAATTTAAAGACCTGCAGGCCAACCAGGGCCAATTTAAAGACCGGCAGGGCAGCTGGGACCAATTCAAAGACCTGCAAGCCAACCGGGACCAATTCAAAGACCTGCAGGTCAACCAGGACCAATTTAAAGACCTGCAGGGCAACCGGGACCAATTCAAAGACCTGCAGGGCAACTGGGACCAATTCAAAGACCTGTGGGTCAACCAGGACCAATTTAAAGACCTGCAGGGCAACCGGGACCAATTCAAAGACCTGCAGGGCAACCGGGACCAATTCAAAGACCTGCAGGGCAACCGGGACCAATTCAAAGACCTGCGGGTCCACCAGGACCAATTTAAAGACCTTCAGGGCAACCGGGACCAATTCAAAGACCTGCAGGGCAACCGGGACCAATTCAAAGACCTGCAGGGCAACGGGACCAATTTAAAGACCTGTGGGGCAACCAGGATCAATTTAAGTACCTGCATTGATGGCACAGTGGCTGCGTTTAGCATGGCACAGTGGCTGCGTTTGATGGCATGACACAATGGTGACAATTGATGGGCACAGTTGTGATAAATGATGGCACAGTGGCTGCGTTTGATGGCATAGCACAGTGGCTGTATTTGATGGCATGGCACAGTGGCGACAATTGATGGTACAGTGGCGGCAATTAATGGCATGGTACAGTGGTGACAATTAATGGCACAGTGGCGACAATTGATGGTACAGTGGCGACAATTGATGACATGGTACAGTGGTGACAATTGATGGGCACAGTGGCTGCATTTGATGGGCACAGTGGCTGCATTTGATGGGCACAGTGGCTGCGTGTGATGGGCACAGTGGCTGCGTGTGATGGGCACAGTGGCTGCGTGTGATGGACACAGTGGTTGCGTGTGATGGACACAGTGGCTGCGTTTGATGGGCACAGTGAGGCTGCAATTGTTTTTTTTTTTCTTTGTTTGTTTGCACTCCCCCAAAAATGTTGAGCACCAGCCACCACTGATGAAAAGTCATCTGCTGGCAATCAGACGGTTTATCATCACAGCCCACAGACACTTCTTCCTGCTGCAGAGCGACATTACACAATCAGATTTTGAAATATGAGAATTATTGGTATGCGGAGTAATTAGAGGAGGGGAAAACACAGAGTGACTTCCAGATCTCTCATTCCGCAAACAGCCCATGAGAGAGGTGACACAGGAGCTGACAATCCACACCCAGCCGCTACTTACAGGTACTCACCGCCGTCTCTGATTGGCTGCTGCATTCTCTGATTAATTTATCTATCTTTATCCTCTAGATCAGCCACTGACTATCATCTTACAGCAAATCTGCTGTTAGAGTAATAGTAATAATCACCTGGCTGACCCTTGGATACTTACTGAGTAGGGTTGCCACCACCCCATCTCTTTAAACCCAAGCACATATGAGGTACACACGTTCTGAGGCTAATTTAATGCAGGTAAGGCACCAGGTGAGCTTATTTACCACCTTAATCAGCCACAGAACCCGTGTAATCAATATGTGTTTGGTTTTGAAAGGGATGAGGCAGCAACCCTATTACTGAGCCAGGCACCCCAAGTCATGGACCTGTAGGGCATCCAGGTCACTAGTAGGGATGAGCCGAACACCCCCGCATTCGGTTTGCACCAGAACGTTCGAACAGACCGCCCATTCGATTGAACATTTAGAACCCCATTGAAGTCTATGGGACTCGAACGTTCGAATTCAAAAACGATCATTTTAAGGACCAATATTCAAGTTATTGTTGGAAAACGTCTTTGAGAACCCGGGTCTTGCCCCAGGGAACATGTATCAATGGAATAAAGTTTAAAAAACTGTCGTTTTTTCAGGAGCTCGACTTCTAAAAAAATTACTGTTTTTAAAACTTTTTTCCATTGAGACATGTTCCCTCGGGCAAGACCCGGGTTCTCAAAGACGTTTTCACAGGCAAACTATAGACACCCAGCAGGTACAATATTTAAAGGAATTTTTTAATTTTTTTATTTTATTTAGCCATTATTAAAATCACTGCTCCAGGAACAGTGATTTTATTGATGATTAAATAAAAAAATAAAAAATTAAAATTCCTTTAAATATTGTACCTGCAGGGTGTCTATACCTGTGATAACGTCTTTAAATAGCACAATCACCTGCCTGCCAGTAAATTAGGAAGAACTGATCTAGCTAAGTTATACAGGGCCAGATTCAGGTAGATGGGAGCATCTTTGCTCCAGAGTAGCGCTTCTCATTTACGTTACTCTGCCGAAATTTTAGCAGCAAGTGCTGTCATTCACGAAGCTCTTGCTCCTAAAGTTGCGGCAGCGTATCGCAAATGAGCCGGCGGAATTCAAATTGGGCGGGTACGGGGCGTGTAGTATTCTAACTAAGCGCGATCCCGCCGCCAACGTACTGCGCATGCGTCGAGTGTCAAAACATCCCTGTGCGCATGCTCCAAATTCTGTGAATGAACGTCAATGACGTCACATTCCCATTCATGAACGTTTTACGCAAGCGACGTTTTTTTTTTTTTTTCCGACGCGATGACGACGCCTATACCTAACATAGGATATTCCAACCCCATGTAGGTATATCTATGCGCCGCGTATCCCGTCCGGAAACGTCGTATCGTCACTGCGTCGCGCCGGAATTCGATCGTGAATTGCCGATTTCCGCTCATTAACATATTTTTTGAGCGTAAATCGGCGGGAACGCCCCCGGCGCCATTTTTAAGTTGAAGTAACGAAGCGATGGCGAAACTCAGTTACGCTGCTCGCATCGGAGCTTCAACCCGGCGTTTCTTGTTTTCTGGTTACAGAAAACAGAAACGCCGGCTCAAAGTCACAGTTAGGCTGGCGGATCACTGGATCCGCCAGCCTAACTGTTCCTGAATCTGGCCCAATGTGTATAAATATATGTACAACTCCTAGGATGTATATATATCCTCTACACACTGTAAATTAAGCTAAACTGACTAGCCTGCCTGCTCTATCTAGCTATATAAAAAGACTTTCTCTCTGTCTCTCTGACTGCTCTCAGCCGGAACACACTACACAAGGCCGCCCAGCAGGTGGCCTTATATAGTGTGGGGCGTGTGCTAAAGCCCTGAGCCATAACTGGCCAAAGCCACCCTGGCTTTGGCCAATAATGGCTCTCTGTTTTTTGCTCGCTGTGATTGGCCAAGCATGCAGGGTCATAGTGCATGTTTGGCCAATCATCAGCACACAATGCCGCAGTGAATTATGGGCGCGTTGCGCGTCACTTGAATTTGGCGCGAACGACCCGTTTTGTTCGAAATTCGTCGAACGTACGAACTGACAATGTTCAAGTCGAACATACGTTCATATCGAACGCGAAGCTCATCCCTAGTCACTAGCGTTTTCACAACAAGCTCAGCTACTGCAGCAAATCAAAGTCCTGCAGGGCAGGCAGGTCACCCATAGCTCCCAACTGTCCCTGATTTGAAACAAAGTCCCTCTGTCCCTCTTTCCTCCTCATTTGTCCCTCATTTTGGTCTGATCTTTAAACTTGTATATATAATGTACTAATGTACTGGCTCTTTTTCAAAAGGTGTGTTAGAGTGCTAAACCTTTCATAAAATGTCTAAATTGCGGCATTTGTAAATTTCAAAAGCCAATATAAAAGAATAGTAGTGACAAAAAAAAAAGCACTTATGGGTTTAACTAATATTTTGTTTTTTTTGTATACTTCTCCTTTAACCACTTGCCGCCCAGCCACCGTCAAATGAAGGAGGGGCGGTGCGTCGCTCGTTCTGAGACAACGTCATATGGTGTCATCCCAGAATGGCCGCTCCCGCTCGGACGCACAGCGATTGCAGCCGCTCTGTGATCGTCCAGTTCTTGGGATTCGGCTGCTTACAGATCAGGGTACAGGGCCAATGACAGCGGGCCTTTTACAACATTATCACCTGTCAGCCAATGACAGCTGATCACAGAAGTAAACAGAAGCTGGTTACCGGCTTTTTTTTCCTTCACGCTGTCGGTGTGAAAAAAATATTTAAGCTGGTAATCAGCTTCTGTTTGAGGGACATCGGTCCCCTAAGGGCCCACCAGTTCTGCAAAGCCATGCCCACCAGTTCCATCTATCAGTGCCCATCAGTGCCTCCTGATCAGTGCCCACCAGTGCCACCTGTCCATGCCACCCATCAGTGCAGCCTCATCAGTGCCTCCTGATTAGTGCCACCTATCCGTGCCCATCAGTTCCATCCATCAGTGCCCATCAGCACTGCTTACTAGTGCCCATTAGTGCCTCCTGATCAGTGCCACCTATCAATGCCACCCATCAGTGTAAACTCATCAGTGCCTCCTGATTGGATTGGATCGGAATAAATACTTATAGAGCGCCGAATGCGAGTTGTGAAATTCGCGTCTAAGCGCTTACCAACAAGCTGGGGGTATCCAGCTCCCAGGAGCAAAAAGAAGAATCTAGGACATCTAAGTAAAAGAGGGGAACAGACAAGGAATAAACAGAAATATAAAAAGAAGGGGGGGGGTGTCAGGGCACAGAAAGCCTATCCCTACTCCCTGACCATGGACCGCAGCCTGGGATTAAGGCAGCGTCCTGCTGAGGGCTTGGAAGGCCAAGTCTCTATCTATAGGCTTGTGAAAAAATAAGTGTTTTCAAGCCCTTAGTGCCACCTCTCCGTGTCCATCAGTTCCATCTATCAGTGCACATCAGTACTGCTAATCAGTGCCACCTATCAGTGCCCATTAGCGCCTCACATCCTGATCAGTGCCCACCAGTGCCTCATATCAGTGCCACCCATCAGTGCAGCCTCATCAGTGCCTCCTGATTAGTGCCACCTATCAGTGGCATCGCATCAGTGTCCATTAGTGAAAGCGGAGCTCCAGACGCAATTTTTTTTTTTTTTTTTAAAGTCAGCAGCTACTAACAGTGTAGCTGCTGACTTTAAATAAGGACACTTACCTTGTCCTACTTGCCCGCGCTGATGGGCCCCCCGATGCCGGTCCCACGATCGCTCCGGGTCCCCCGCCGCCATCCACACTGTGGGAAACAGGCAGTGAAGCCGTACGGCTTCACTGCCCATTTCCTACTGCGCCTGCGTGAGTCTCACGCTGGCTTGCGAATGGGCGGCTGCTCTCTGAGAACACACACAGTTCCCAGAAAGCAGCGCGCCCCAATCACAAGGAGAAGGACAAGAAGAAATCGGACCGCGGTGCAGGTGAGGCAGATTACGGGCTTCCGCATAGCAACAGGTATTTCGGGTGAGTATTTTTTTTTTTTTTTCAGTTTTTTTTTTTTTTTTAAACAACATGGGAAAATGTTGTTTTCCTGGGTGGAGCTCCGCTTGAAGGAGAAAATCTACAACAAAATATGGAAACTTTTTTTATTTTTTTTATTTCTTTGGTCTTTTTGTTTGTTTAGCAAAAAAAAAAAAACTCAGCGATAAATAAATGCCACCAAAAGAAAACTTTATTTGAGTGAAAAAAATGATACAAATTTAATTTAGGTACAGTGTTGCATGGCCGCACAATTGTCATTCAGTTTAAGAGCGCTGAAAGTTGGTCTGGGCGGGAAGGGGGTGCCCAGTGTCCAGGGCATATGCACACTTTTGTTGCATGGCATTTATGAGGATAAGACAAGCAGTCCACTGTGAAAAGCAGTCCACCATGCATTGCCTGCCAGAAGGGTGGTAAGTGCTGTAGCACATGTGAATAAGGCCTTAGGCTAGGGTGACCAGACATCCCAGGTTTCAGGGGACAGTCCCCGGATTGAGGACACTGTCCCCGGACCAAGTCTGTCCCCGGGTTTTGGCCCCGGATTGGATTTGAACAAAGGCTAGGGCAATTTCACAGACAGTCAGTGCAGAATAAAATAAATATATTCTGAATTACAACTCCCCCCCCGCTCCACCGCACCTTCTAGCTTAGGGGGGTGTATTTTTTTTCATTATCTGTGCCCCTTTCTGATGATCATGTGCTGGTCGGAGCGGAGGGAATATTTCCTCAGTTTTGGGTGCCCAATCAGCTCCGCTCGCATGTTCTTCTGCCTTGGCTCAAGTCCCGGCCAGCCACCTACCTGCTTATCCTCTTGCCTTCCCTGGTGGAGTGATTTTTCTCCGCTCCCCACCCAGTAGTACCCGGGACCCGGAGAGTAATGCCGCATACAAATTCAGACAACAGAACTGTGGATTTTTTTCCGACTGAATTTTGGCTCAAACTTGAGTTGCATACACACGGTCACACAAAATTCCAACCGTCAAGAAAAGTGGTGACGTACAACACTACGACGAGCCGAGAAAAATGAAGTCTACTTGATTCCGAGCATGTGTGTTTTTTTGTGCATCAGAACTGCATACGGAACTTTTCCAGACGGAAAATTAAAGAACCAGTTCTCAAATTTTTGCTGTCAGAAATTCAGACAGAAAAAGTCAGACGGCGCCCACACACATAGAATATTTCTTGTCGGAATTTCCGATCGTGTGTACGCGGCATAAGACTTAACAGGCTGTGAGGCGGGCGGTGACGGGCAGAGAGTCGCTGATTGCCGCCATTACTAGTAAAAAAAAAAAAATATGTCCGTTTCATTTTAAAAATCTGGTCACCTTACCTTAGGCATTGCTGTGTAGTGGGTTGAGATTAGGCATGTGCTAAAGTGAAAAATTCATTTCGTTTCGTTTCAATTCGTCATTTAATACATTTCGTTAAGTTAGGTTCGTTACATGTGTTGAATTCGTTTTCGGAATTCGTTCGTTTTCGACCGAATTTCGAAAAATCCGGTCGAAATCGAAAATATTTCGACCGTTTTTCGAATTCGTTTGTTTTCGACTGAATTTCGAAAAAAAACGGTCGAAATCGAAAATATTTCAACCAGATTAGAAAACAAATAGTCTCTTTTCGAATAGAATTTTTTTCGAATTAAATCCGAAAATATATATATATATTTTTTTTTTTTTTTCAAATTCCGATCGAATTTAGTCCGCGGGTATTCGATTCGGAATTCAAAAAAAAAAAATCGATTTCGACCATTTTTTTCGAAATTCGGTCGAAAACGAACGAATTACGAAAACGGTCGAAATATTTCGCTAATATAGCAATTCGGGAATTCGTATGCATCCGAATAATGGAAAATTCGTCCGAATTTCGATTCGGAACGAAACAAAATGCACATGCCTAGTTGAGATGTCGTTCAAAATAAAGCAATGCAATGCAATGCAGCAACGCGCGTTACATACATTACCACTACACGGAAGTGTGAGTCCGGCCTCCAGTGCATTATGCCTTCAATACAAATGGGCTGCCAGTGCCTAAAATCGCCCATGACCCTTTTTGTTCACTGTAACTGGTGTGGGGTGTGTTACAGCGCATGAGTATCACCTTAGTGTCATTCAAGAGAAATTCCACCACAACACACGTTATGGTGCGTTAGCGCACTTTGCGATTATTGCGTGCAGTAACACAATATTTACAGCAATGCAGAAATGTGAATACGGCCTAAAAAAGTGGCGTCTGGAAACAGCTAATAGACGTGTGCCTACAAGGGGTTAACATTTTCTCCTGTGCAAGGCGCACTTGTTTCTTGAGGCTGTGCTCATTTCCTGCTAGCTGAGCCAGAAAGGTGCCAAACATTGCAATGTTTTTCTGTTTCCTGTGTCCTCGGTGACCTGGGAGCGAGGGGTAACCAGGCTGAAAGGCTAAAAGGGGTTGTAAAGGTTCGTTTTTTATTTTCTAAATAGATTACTTTAACCACTTACTTACTGTGCACAAAAAAAAATCACAATAAGCGTTTATCGATTGGTTTGCGCAAAATTTATAGCGTTTACAAAATAGGAGATAGTTTTATTGCATTTTTTTTTTTTTTTTTTTTTTTCGTGACTGCGACATTATGGCGGACACTTTGGACAATTTTGACACATTTTTGGGACCATTGTCATTTTCACAGCAAAAAATGCATTGTTTACTGTGAAAATGACAATTGCAGTGTGGGAGTTAACCACGGGGGGGCGCTGAAGGGGTTAAGTGTGACCTCATTTGTGTTTCTAACTGTAGGGGGTGTGGCTGGACGTGTGACATCATTGATTGTGTTTCCCTATATAAGGGAAGGGAACACACGATCGATGACGCCGCCACAGTGAAGAACGGGGAAGGTGTGTTCACACACAGCTCTCCCTGTTCTTCAGCTCCGGGCACCAATCGCGGGACTCCAGCGGCGATCGGGTCCGCGGGTCCCACGGTCACGGAGCTTTGGACGCGACCCAAGACTGGGCACTTAAAGAGGACATACCTGTACGCAGTGCCGATCCTGACCTCCCTGGGGCCCTAAGCAAAATGACATGTCGCATTACAGTTGAGAAGCGGAGGGGGCAACAGTGACATGTCACATTAAAGTTGGGAAGCGGGGGGAGGGGGTGTTCTGCTGTCGGAAATTACATCTTACATTAAAGTGAGAAGCGAGGGGGTGCTGACTTCTTACCTCTTCTCCCATGCAGCCAGCGAGTTGAGAAGCGGGGTGAGGGTCGGAAAAAAAAATCGCAATAACCGTATAGTGACTGTTTTGCGCAAAAGTTATAGTGCCTACAAAATAGCGGACATACTGTAATTATGATTTTTTTTTACTAGTAATGGCGGCGATCAGCGATTTTTATTGGGACTGCGACATTATAGCGGACACATCAAACACTTTTGACACATTTTTGGGACCATTCACACTTATACAGTGAACAGTGCTATAAATATGCACTGATTACTGTATAAATGTGACTAACAGGGAAGGGGTTAACCACTAGGGGGCGGGGAAGGGGTTAAATGTGTAGCCTAGTTAGTGATTCTAACTGTAGGGGGAGGGGGTGACTGGGGGAGGTGACCGATCTGTGTCCCTATGTACAAGGGACACAGCATCGGTCTCCTCTCCCTGACAGGATGTGGATCTCTGTGTTTACACACAGAGCTCCACGTCCCTGCTCACGTCCCAAGCGGCTTTAAAAGACGAGGACGTCATATGACGTCCTGTCAGAACAAATGAGCTACCTTGCTGCCGTCAATTGACGGCAGCTGGTAGCTGAGTGGTTAAGCTAGTGCATTGTTGGTTCACTTACCTTTTCCTTCTATTTGCCTTCTAAGGGCCAGATTCTCAAAAGAGATACGATGGTGTATCGCAGGAAACACCGACGTATCTCTGTTTTTTTGCCCGGGTATCTATGCGTCTGATTCCTAGAATCATTTACGCATAGATACAGTGAAGATCCGACAGGTGTAAAACACTTACACCGTCGGATCGTAGATGTAATTACTTTCCTGGCCGCTAAGTGGCCTTTACTTTGATTTCTCATTTGCCTATGCAAATGAGCCTAATACGCCGATTCCCGAACGTTTGTACGCCGCCCCGTCATCGTTTACGTTGTTTCCGTAAGCGTAAACCTACCCCTGCTTTATGAGGGGTAGGTTTACGAAGTTCCGTCGTATGCCATGTTAAGTATGCTGTCGGGTCAGCGTCGCCTTTTTCCGTCGTTTTACTAAGTCGTTCGCGAATAGGACATTGTGTAAGTGACGATCACGTCGTTTTCACGTGAACTGGAGCATGTGCACTGGGCTATATTCTCGGCCAGCGCGGGCCATTTACACTGCGCCGCCGCAAACTACAGAGCAAGTACTTGGAGAATACGGCACTTGCTCCATTAAGTTGTGGTGGCGTAGTGTAAATGGCTTACGCTACGCCAGGGCAAATCTATGAGAATCTGGCCCTAAATGTTTTTTTTTCTTTGTCTGAATTTCTCACTTCCTGTTTCTCCTCAGTAAGGTGTTCTAAATGACTTTCCACCGCTCAGGTGATGGTGGCAAGCTTACTGAGGAGAAACAGGAAGTGAGAAATTCAAACAAAGAAAAAAATCATTTAGAAGGGAAATGGAAGGAAAAGGTAAGTGAACCAACAATGCGCCAGCTTAAAGGAGCCTATTTAGAAAATAAAAGATGAACCTTTACAACTTTAACGATTCATATATATATATAAAATAAAGTGAAATCGCGCTGAAAGGATACAAGCAGCTGGCATAACAATCAATATAAATTGTGTACAAATAATAAATGCCACGCTAAAATGGCAAAATGCATGCAGTTAAAATACATAGTAAACACAAAAGCAAAACAGAAAAATGTATTTTTTCCCAAAAAACAAAAAAAAAAAGTCTGCCAAAATACAAAACTGTGATAAAGATCGTCCCAAAAGAGGTTACTCATCAACACCATAAAATCTCCAAGTGCTCCACCACCTCAGTGCGCAATAGAACCTCTTACCAGTAGATGGACTCTAAAGCCTCATACACACGATCGGACTTCCATCGGACAAATCCGTCTGCATACAGATGGCAGAACATTTTCAGCCTACATACACCAAACGACGTGTTTTTTCAGCTCTTTACCGCCACCCTTTGGGCAACTTCTGCTATTGTCTGATGTTTAGCATATGTTCAGAGCATGCGTGTTTGTACTTTGGATTTTAGTCTGATGGATTTGTGTACACACGATCGGATAATCCGACGGAACACATTTGTTGTCGGACAATTTGAAAGCGCGCATAGCGAACATTTGTTGTCGGAAATTGGTGTTAGCGCTTCAATAATCCCGGCCACCATGGTTGTTATGGTGTCCGGATGGTTGAAGCGCATTATTTATATTATTACATTGTAATATAGAATGAAATAGTTCAACTCACCATAATGCAGAATCAGTGTGACCCCTGAGAGTGTCACCTGCCACATTGCTTGCCATCAGGTGCCCCCAACAGAGTCCATTCTTGCATCAGGTGCTCCCAGCAGAGCCTGTCCTTGCATCAGGTTCCCCCAGCAGAGTCCGTCCTTGCATCAGGTGCATCAGGTGCTCCCAGTAGAGCCTGTCCTTGCATCAGGTGTCCCCAGCAGAGTCCCTCCTTACATCAGGAATTCCCAGCAGAGTCTCTCCTTACATCAGGAATTCCCAGCAGGGTCTCTCCTTACATCAGGTGCCCCCAGCAGAGCCCCTCCTTACATCCGGAATTCCCAGCAGAGTCCCTCCTTACATCAGGTGCCCCCAGCAGAGTCCGTCCTTGCATCAGGTGCTCCCAGCAGAGCCTGTCCTTGCATCAGGTGCTCCCAGCAGAGCCTGTCCTTGCATCAGGTTCCCCCAGCAGAGTCCGTCCTTGCATCAGGTGCTCCCAGTAGAGCCTGTCCTTGCATCAGGTGTCCCCAGCAGAGTCCCTCCTTACATCAGGAATTCCCAGCAGAGTCTCTCCCTACATCAGGAATTCCCAGCAGGGTCTCTCCTTACATCAGGAATTCCCAGCAGGGTCTCTCCTTACATCAGGTGCCCCCAGCAGAGCCCCTCCTTACATCCGGAATTCCCAGCAGAGTCCCTCCTTACATCAGGTGCCCCCAGCAGAGTCCCTCCTTACATCAGGTGTCCCCATCAGTGTCCCTCCTTACATCAGAAATTCCCAACGGAGTCCCGCCTTACAACAGGTATCCCCAGCGGAATCCCTCTTTACATCAGGCGTCCCCAGTGGAGTCCCTCCTGACATCAGGCATTCCCAGAGGAGTCCCTCCTTACATCAGGAGCCCCCCTTACATTAGGTCCCCCCCCCATTGGAGCCCCCTTAATCAGGCGTCCCCCTATTGGAGCCCCCCTTACATGAGGTGTCCCCCATTGGAGCCCCCCTTACATCAGTCCCTCCCCCAATTGGAACCCCTTTTTACATCAGTCCCCCCCATTGGAGCCCCCTTACATCGGGTATAGCTGAGTCTCTGCCGTCATTACGGTTTCCCCGTTCTCTGAGGTGGCGCCGCACCTTAATTTCTATTGTAGCCACCCGTGTTCTTCTGGTCTTCTTAAAAATGGCTCCGCTGGCCGCAGACCCCTAGCAGCATCGGCGGTGAAAAATCTGGAAAAAAAATTATTTCCTGGGACACAATATAATCGGGAAAAGGGTCTAAATCCCGGGAATGTCCCGGGAAATTCAGGACAGTTGGCAAGTATGATCGTGAGCTAATTCCAAACTGATGGCCAATAGGGGCTTTTACCAAGTGAAAATATAGGACACTGAAGTTCATTGCCACTCTGCAGGCATGGACAAATTTAAAGTTTGACATGTTGGGTATCTATTTACTCGGCACAACAATCTTTTAATTTTACATAGTTGGGTAATATTTGGTGTTTTTGTGCCCTAAAATTTACTATAATGTAATTTTTACTGAAATGTTGCACTTGCTGTGAAAAGTTTGTGTGTCTTGGAACTACTAATACTTTATTCCCCCGGTTCTCTGCTTTCAGAAAATATAGAATGATTTGGGGTTTTAAGTAATTCTCAAAATATTACAAAATTGGGTAAAATATTAAAATGACAAAATATTACAAAATTAGGTAATATATTGCGTTTTTGTTTCCTACAATTAACTTTAATACATTTTTTTGTTGAAACTTTGCACTTGATAAACCGATGTGCAAATATTTTGTAAAATGGAACTACAATTTCTTTATTCTCCAGGTCTGCTTTCAGAAAATATATAATGTTTGGGGGTATCACCCAAACCGTCTTCTCCACTCCTGCCAAGACTTTGTACTCTCTAGCTCCCTTGTCTCCTCCTCCCATGCTCGTCTCCAAGACTTCTCCAGAGCCTCTTCCATCCTCTGGAACTCACCACCCCATTCTGTCCGGCTATCTCCTACTCTGTCCACCTTTTAGGCAATCCCTATAAACTCATCTCTTCAGGGTGGCCTACCCTACCTCCGGCTAACAACTGAATCTTCTACTCCCCTCATCAGTTCATCCCTCACAGTCCCTACTTTTTGTTTCACCAGCACCTCCCTCTTAGATTGTAAGCGCGCAGGAGCAGGGCTCCTCTAGCCCTTTTGTTTTGAATTGTACTGTTGGTGTAGTGCAGGGGTCTCCAAACTTTCTGAGCAAAGGGCCAGTTTAGAGTCCTTCAGACTTTGAGAGGGTCGGAGTGTGGCCAGTGTGAGTAGAAAATGCCCTGGCGTCAATGTGGGTAAAGAATGCCCCATCATTGATATTAGTCGGAGGAAAATGTCACCATTGTTGGTATTAGGGGGAAGAAATATGGCCCCATCATTGGCGTCATTGGGAGAAATAGGGTCCCCTCATTAGTGTCAGTGGGAGGCATAGTTGTTGGTATCAGGGCAAATAATTGTGCCTCATCATTGGTGTCAATGGAAAGAATAGGGCCCTGCAGTTGGTGTCAGTGGGATGAATAGTGCCCCATTGTTGGTGTAGAAGGAATAGTGCCTTGTATCAGTGTGGGGAATAGTCTCTCAAGGGCCTGATAAAGGCATGCAAAAGGCCAACATATGGCCCCCTGGTGTAGTGTCTCCCTACATTATAAAGCGTGGCGCAAACTGTTGGCGCTATATAAATCCTGTATAATAATAATGGTTGTTGGTACCAGATGGGCATGTCTGAGTATTTCAAAAACTGCTGATCTACTGGGATTTTCACACACAACCATCTCTCGGGTTTACAGAGAATGGTCCGAAAAAGAGAAAATATCCAGTGTGTGGCAGTTGTGTGGAGAAAAATGCCTTGTTGATGTCAGAGGAGAATGGGCAGACTGGTTGGAGATGATAGAAAGGCAACAGTAACTCAAATAACCACTCAGTACAACCAATGTATGCAGAAACCATCTCTGAATGCACAACACACCCAACCTTGAAGCAGATGGGCTACAGCAGCAGAAGACCACACCGGTTGCCACTCCTGTCAGCTAAGAACAGAACATTTAGGCTACAATTCGCACAGGCTTCCAAAAATTGGATATTAACCACTTAAGACATGGACCTTTGGGCAGCTAAAGGACCTGAACAGTTTTTGCGATTCGGCACTGCGTCGCTTTAACTGACAATTGCGCGGTCGTGCAACGTGGCTCCCAAACAAAATTGGCGTCCTTTTTTCCCTACAAGTAGAGCTTTCTTTTGGTGGTATTTGATCACCTCTGCGGTTTTTATTTTTTGCGCTATAAACAAAAATAGAGCGACAATTTAAAAAAAATGCAATATTTTTTACATTTTGCTATAATAAATATCCCCCAAAAATATATAAAAAAAACATTTTTTTTCCTCAGTTTAGGCCGATACGTATTCTTCTACATATTTTTGGTAAAAAAAAATCCCAATAAGCGTTTATCGGTTGGTTTTCGCAAAATTTGTAGCGTTTACAAAATAAGGGATAGTTTTATTGCATTTTTATTAATTTTTTTTTTTTACTACTAATAGCGGCGATCAGCGATTTTTTTCGTGACTGCGACAATATGGCGGACACTTCGGACAATTTTGACACATTTTTGGGACAATTGTCATTTTTACAGCAAAAAATGCATTTAAATTGCATTGTTTACTGTGGAAATGACAGTTGCAGTTTGGGAGTTAACCACAAGGGGGCGCTGTGACTTTGAGTGTTCCCTGTGTGTGTTTACAACTGTAGGGGGGTGTGGCTGTAGGTGTGACGTTATCGATCGCGTCCCCCTATAACAGGGATGACGCGATCGATGCTGCGGCCACAGAGAAGCACGGGGGAAGCCGTGTTTACACACGGCTCTCCCCGTTCTTCAGCTCCAGGGACGGATCGCTGCACTGGAGCGGCAATCGGGCCCGCGAGTCTCGCGGTCCCGGTCCTGGAGCTTCGGACCGGGTCACGGGAGCGTGCCGCGGGCGCACGCCCGTGACCCACGGCTGGGTACTAAAATCAACGTATATATACGTTGATGTGCCCAGCCGTGCCATTCTGTCGACGTATATGTGCAGTAGGCGGTCCTTAAGTGGTTAAAAAAAAAAAATTCTATATATTTTACTTTTTGCTATAATAAATATCCCCCAAAAATATATAAAAAAATATATATATTTTCTTAGTTTAGGCCGATACGTATTTTTCTATATATTTTTGGTAAAAAAAAAAAAAAAAACGCAATCAGCGTATATTGATTGGTTTGCGCAAAATTTATAGCGTTTGCAAAATAGGGGATAGTTTTATTGCATTTTTATAAAAAAAAAATTTTTTTTACTACTAATAGCGGCGATCAGCGTTTTTTTTTTCGTGACTGCGACATTATAGCGGACATTTCAGACAATTTTGACACATTTTTGGGACCATTGTCATTTTCACAGCAAAAAATGCATTAAAAATGCATTGTTTACTTTTGAAAATGACAATTGCAGTTTGGGAGTTAACCACAAGGGGGCGCTGAAGGGGTTACGTGTGACCTAATGTGTGTTGACAACTGTAGGGGGCGGGGCTGGACGTGTGACGTCATTGATTGTGTTTCCCTATATAAGGGAAGGGAACACACGATCAAAGATGGCGCCACAGTGAAGAACGGGGAAGGTGTGTTCACACACAGCTCTGCCCGTTCTTCAGCTCCGGGCACCAATCACGGGACTCCAGCGGCGATCGGGTCCGCGGGTCCCACGGTCACGGAGCTTCGGACACGACCCATCGGCTGGGCACTTAAAGAGGACATACCTGTACGCAGTGCCGATCCTGACCTCACTAGGGCCCTAAGCAAAATTGAAAAGGGGGGGGGGGTGTGACAGTGACATGTCACATTAAAGTTGGGAAGCGGGGGGAGGGGGTGTTCTGCTGTCGAAAATGACATCTTACATTAAAGTGAGAAGCGAGGGGGTGCTGACTTCTTACCTCTTCTCCCATGCAGCCAGCGATTTGAGAAGCGGGGTGAGGGTCGGAAAATGACTTCTCACCAGGCAGGACCACCTCTAGTAATTTGGGGGCTTTGCGGGGGCCCTAAGCGGCTTGCATAGTGATCCTATAGGGCGGATCGGCCCTGTGCCTGTACGTGCCTGTGACCAGCCGTGCCATTCTGCCGACGTTTATGTGCAGGAGGCGGTCCTTAAGTGGTTAAAAGATTGGAAACACGTTGCCTGGTCTGATGAGTCTCGATTTCAGCTGCGACATTCAGAGTGTAGAGAGGTGGAGATAAACCAAGAGTTTTAGGTCAAGTAAGGCCACTTTTACACTACTGCGACTTTAAAGTCGTGCAATTTCGCCACAATTTTACCGTAATTTTGCGGCAGCGATTTCAGGGAACGCCTGTGTGAACTTGAGGTCTATGGACTCGCATCAAAGTCAGACAAAGTAGTACAGATATGAACAGTACTCATTGGAAATCATGGGGTACGACGTATCTTGCGACTTAGCAATCCCAAGTCGCAGGACAAGTCACACAAGTGTGAAAGCTTACCAATGTGTGATGGCTCCAGCCTGTTTTATGACTATTGACGACAACTATTGGGAGGTTCTGGCTTAATGACACCTGACATACAGGATAAGAGAAGAGGTACAGTGCAGAGTCCATACATACAGAGTGAGGACAGATACTGAGAATTACACCCAGCGGCACAGCGGCACTCACACAAGTTGCTGAAGAATATTCATAATTATTGTGAATCTAATCCTCTTTCTCTTATTTCCTTAGTGAAAATATTCCACTTCCTGTCTTCAGAAAAACATGTCTGCAGGTAAGAAGTGCATTTTCAGTGCAGTACAATGTTTAAATTGTGTTATCGAGTGGTGTGGTACACTTCAATGCATGCATTAGACTACTGTAGCAGGATAATCTGAACCCAGCCTAACACAGTACCGTGCTTCCCCGAAATTAAGACCTAGGGCCAGATTCAGGTAGAGTTAGGCTGGAGTATCAGTGATACTCCAGCCTAACTATCACTTTAAGCCGGCGTTTCTTGTTTTCTGTAATTGAATTTCGCCATCGCATCGCAACTTTAATTTAAAAATGGCGCCGGGGGCGTTCCCGCTGATTTACGCTGGAAAAATATGTTAATCAGCGGGAATCGGCAATTCACGATCGTATTCGGGCGCGACGCAGTGACTTTCCGACGTTTCCGTAAGCGATACGCGGCGTAAAGATAAAGCAGCCCCCTAGTGGAGTATCCTATGTTAAGTATAGCCGTCGTCATCGCGTCGAAAAAAATAAAATCGCGTCGCTTGCGTAAAACGTCCATGAATGGGGATTTGACGTCATTGACGTTCACTGACAGAATTTGGAGCATGCGCACTGGGATGCATTGACAGTCGACACATGCGCAGTACGTTCGCCGCGGGATCGCGCTTAGTTTAAATAATACACGCCCCGTACCCGCCCAATTTGAATTCCGCCGGCTCATTTGCGATGCGCTGCCGCAACTTTAGGAGCAAGTGCTTCATGAATAACAGCACTTGCTCCTAAAATTTCGCCAGAGTAACGTAAATGAGAAGCGTTACTCCAGAGCAAAGATGCTCCCATCTACCTGAATCTGGCCCCTAGTGTTATTTTCCAGGAGGTCTGTAATATAAGCCCTACCCCGAAAATAAGCCCTAGTTTAACCACTTCCATACCGGACACTTACGCACCTTCCTGCCCAAGCCAATTTTCAGCTTTCAGCGCTGTCGCACTTTGAATGACAATTGCGCGGTCATGCTACACTGTACCCAAACAATTTTTTAAAAATGTTGTTCCCACAAATAGAGCTTTCTTTTGGTGTTATTTGATCACCTCTGTGATTTAAATTTTTTGTGCAACAACTAAAAAAAACGTAAATTACAAAAAAAATAAGTTTTTATTTTTTTTCTCTTCATTTTTTGGTAAATAAGTAAGTTTTCTTTTTCAATTACGGGCACCGATGAGGTGGCACTGATGGGCACTGATAGGCGGCACTGATGGGCATTGATAGGCGGCGCTGGTATGCGGAACTGATGGGCACTCATAGGCGGCGCTGGTATGCGGCACTGATGGGCACTCATAGGCGGCGCTGATGGGCACTAATAGGCGGCACTCATGGGTACTTATGGGTGGCACTGATGGGTACTTATGGGTGGCACTGATGGGTGGCACAGATGTTCACTGATAGGTGGGCACTTGGCATGGATGGGCAGTGAGAGGTGGCACTGATGGACACTGAGGGGTGGCACTGATGGCATTGCTGGGCATCACTTGTTTATTTATTTACACATTTTTGCCAGCCAGTGCCCATGTTGCCAGTCAGTGCCCATTTGTGGGCACTGATTGGCATCTATTGTGCTTATTTTTTTTGCATGTGGATGGCCATGGGGGATGTACCTGGCCATCCACATGTTGCTCCATTCCCTGGCCCTACTGGCCCTACTGTGTCTTTTGTTGCCAAAATTAATTTAAGACCCGGGGCTTATTTTTGGGGATCTTATTCAATAAAAATCTTTACCCTTGCAGTAGGTCTCCCTCGCCATTGGAGCAGATGACTAATAGGACCCCTAGATAGGTCACATGTTAGAGGGTACAAATGAAAAAGATTATTTATTGAAAATGTGAAAAAAAAAATCTTTGACCGTCCACCAAATGTAAAAATGATCCTCAGTTATCCAGAGCAGTGTTTCTCAACTCCAGTCCTCAAGGTGCCCCAACGGGTCATGTTTTCAGGATTTCCCTTTAGATGATATGGCTGTGAGCAAAATAATGGAAAGCCTGAAAACATGACCTGTTATGGCGCCTTGGGGACTGGGGTTGTAAAACACCACGTGATAAACGGCCAGATGAAACCAATCCTTAACCACTTTAGCCCCGGACCATATTGCTGTTCAAAGACCAGAGCACTTTTTGTGATTCGGCACTGCGTCGCTTTAACTGACTATTGCGCGGTCGTGCGACGTGGCTCCCAAACAAAATTGGCGTCCTTTTTTTCCCCACAAATAGAGCTTTCTTTTGGTGGTTTTTGATCACCTCTGCGGTTTTTCTTTTTTGCGCTATAAACAAAAATAGAGCGACTATTTTGAAAAAAATGCTATATTTTTTACTTTTTGCTATAATAAATATCCACAAAAATATATTTAAAAAAAAAAAATTTTTTTCCTCAGTTTAGGCCGATACGTATTCTTCTACATATTTTTCGTTAAGAAAAATCGCAATAAGCGTTTATTGATTGGTTTGCGCAAAAGTTATAGCGTTTACAAAATAGGGGGTCGTTTTATGGCATTTTTATTAATATTTTTTTTTACTAGTAATGGCGGCGATCAGCGTTTTTTTTCGGTACTGCGATATTATGGCGGACACATCGGACACTTTTGACACATTTTTGGGGCCATTGGCATTTTTATAGCGATCAATGCTATAAAAATGCATTGTATTACTATAAAAATGCTATTGGCAGTGAAGGGGTTAACACTAGGGGGCGGGGAAGGGGTTAAGTATCTTCCCTGGGTGTGTTCTAACTGTATGGGTGGGGTGACCTCACTAGGGGAAATCACTGATCTTCTGTTCATACATTGTATGAACAGGAGATCAGCGTTTCCCCCGCTGACAGGAACGGGAGCTTTGTGTTTACACACATACCTCCCGGTCCCCGCTCTGTAATGAGCGATCGCGTGTGCCCGGCGGCGATCGTATCCGCTGGGTACGCGCGCTTGACTCGGGCATGCCCCCCCTAGCTCTCGCCCAGGGAAATCGCATGGTCTTTCAGTAGCCACTGAAAGTAAGGAGGAGGGGATCTCTGGTGCTGCACATCTATGGAGTCCTATATTAGTGATGGGAGAGAAAACCTCAACCTGGGCTTCCCCCAGGCCACACCTCCAGCGCATTTCGCTCCGGTATTAGAGTGACAACCACTTTGGATGGAGCACAGAGACACCTTTGGACAGCAGCCTGTAGGGAGGGGAGTGCTAGATGTACTGGCAGATTTAGATACACTAACAAATTATGGCCAAATTTCAGCTCATGCTTTATAAGCTTTCGCAACAACAGTTTTTTTTTTTCCTTTTGAGAGTCTCAGGCGGCGTACACACGACCGAGGTTCTCGCTGGAAAGGAGCTAGGGATAGTTAAAAAAAAACTACGGTATTTATACCAGACCCTTTAGGTTCAATATAAATTTTAAAGGGGACCCCATGTGAAATAAAAAAAAAACATGAAATAGCTTGCGCCCCCCCAGGGTTGCCACCTGTCCGAGATTCACCTGGACAATTCAGGTTCGGGAATCATGTGTCCGGGTTTCAGATTGCCTGAAACCCAGACACATTATTCAGACTGGACTATGGCTTCCATATACATCTGGATGAGAGGTGCAGAGTGCCAATGGGTGAGTGAGCTCATCATCCATCCCTGTCTGTGATTGAAGTCTCCCTCCTTCTCTCTCCTGCCTCTGAGTGAGGTAATTCAGGGTTCTCAGAGCACCCCTTACATCAGAGTTCCCCTTTACACCAGATGCCGCAGTGTTCCCCCTAACATCAGAGTCTTCTCCGTACATCCGAGTTCTCAGTGTTCCCCCTTAACCACCTAAGACCTGGACCTTTAGTCAGCTAAAGGACCCGGCCAGGTTTTGTGATTCGGCACTGCGTCGCTTTAACTGACAATTGCGCGATGTGGCTCCGAAACAAAATTGGCGTCCTTTTTTTCCCCACAAATAGAGATTTCTTTTGGTGGTATTTGATCATCTCTGCAGTTTTAATTTTTTTCGCTATAAACAAAAATAGAGCGACAATTTTGAAAAAAATTGCAATATTTTTAACTTTTTGCTATAATAAATATTCCCAAAAAATATATAAAAAAAATTTTTTCCTCAGTTTAGGCCGATACGTATTCTTCTACATATTTTTGGTAAAAAAAAAAAATCGCAATAAGCGTTTATCGATTGGTTTGCGCAAAATTTATAGCATTTACAAAATAGGTGATAGTTTTATTGCATTTTAATTATTTATTTATTTTTTTACTACTAATGGCGGCCATCAGCGATTTTTTTCGTGACTGCGACATTATGGCGGACACATTTCGGACAATTTTGACACATTTTTAGAACAATTGTAATTTTCACAGCAAAATGCATTTAAAATGCATTGTATATTGTGAAAATATAGTTTGGGAGTTAACCACAAGGGAGTGCTGTAGGGGCTATGTGTGACCTCATCTGTGTGTTTACAACTGTAGGGGGGTGTGGCTGTAGGTGTGACATCATCGATTGTGATTCCCAGTATAAGGGATCACGCGATCAATGACGCCGCCACAGTGAAGAACGGGGAAGCTGTGTTTACATACGGCTCTCCCCGTTCTTCAGCTCCGAGGACCGAACGCCGGACTCCAACGGCGATCGGGTCCGCGAGTCCTGCAGTCCCGGAGCTTCGGTAACGGCTGCTTACTAGTACAGGACGTATTTGTACGTATATGTGCCCAGCTGTGCCATTCTGCCGACGTATATGTGCAGGAGGCGGTCCTTAAATGGTTAAAGCAAGTTTCCCAGAGCAGCCCTTATGTTAGAGTCCCCAGAGTTCTCCCTTACATCAGAGTCTGCAGAGTCTCCCCTTACAGTGAAAGTACTCTTGTTGTTAACTTCATATGATTAGAAATGTTATTTCATAGCAGAATATATGTATAGTTTATACCAGGGCTTGACAAATTTGCTTGGAATCTAGGAGCCAGCTAAAAAAGTTAGAAGCCAGGAACGCGCCCCGTCCCGCCAAGCTCGCGTGCAGAATCGAACGCATACGTGAGCAGCGCCCGCATATGAAAATGGTGTCAGACCACACATGTGAGGTATCGCCACGATCGGTAGAGCGAGAGCAATAATTCTAGCCCTACACCTCCTCTGTAACTCAAAACATGCAACCTGTAGAATTTTTTAAACGTCGCCTATGGAGATTTTAAAGGGTAAAAGTTTGTCGCCATTCCACGAGCGGATGCAATTTTGAAGCGTGACATGTTGGGTATCAATTTACTCGGCGTAACATTATCTTTCACAATAAAAAAAAAAAAAATGGGCTAACTTTACTGTTGTCTTATTTTTTTAATTAGAAAAGGGGTATTTTTTTTTTCCAAAAAAGTGCGCTTGTAAGACCGCTGCGCAAATACGGTGTGACAGAAAGTATTGCAACGACCGCCATTTTAGTCTCTAGGGTGTTAGAATAAAAAAATATAGATATAATGGCAGGGAAGCTCCATTAGCGTTGCTGGTTGTCTTGTCATACCAACAGCCACCACAAGAGGGCTCCAGATTCCAGAAAGAAGTATAGGACCGCAGAAGGCTGCAAAGCCACACAGAGACAGGGTACCCCAGCTGTGCCGCCCCAGGTCACTTATTTTAGTCGCAATTGCGACCTGGTGCCCGGGGTTTGTCGAGCCGTGGTTTTTACAGAAGGAATAAAGATTGAATCTCTTCAGCAGAGACACGGCCATATAAACTTGACAGGGGTTCTAACCTTTCCATACTAGGTTGTGCATAACTTTTTTTGCACCATAAAAACCTCAAATACTTGATTAGTATTGTTTTCTTTATGTTTGTTGTTACAGGATATCCTGCACTTATCCAGTCTCAGCCACAATGGGAAAACGGCTCCACTATCTCCAAACCAACCGCTATGGTGCCGCCAGGACTGGAGTGTCTTGTAGAGGTTGGTAATACAGCAGCCTATATGAAAGCACTAGGAGGGGGGGGGGGGCTGAGATGTCTTTTTTTGCTTAGAATCTACTGATAAATGGAACAGTATATATGATGCAGTCTGTGACTTGTATTAACATAGCAGATTAGGTTTCTCTTATGCCGCATACACACTTTTCAGACGGAATTTCCGCTCAAGCTTGGCTTGCATACACACGGTCACACAAAAGTTCTCTGAACGTTCGACTGTCAAGCAGGCCTGGATTTCCAACAAGGCCACCAAGGCCAGGCCTTGGGGTGGCAGGGCGCCTCAGGGCGGCAGCGGCATGGAGTCCCCTGATGCCCGGAACACACAGTTAAAGTGGAGTTTCCATCCCAAATTTTTATTTTTTTTACTCATCTGGAAATGCCTGTTGCTATGCGGTCCCACAAAATCTGCCTTTGAAATCACCTAGGATTCTGACATCATCTCCCTCTAATGCTCCTGGGAAATGTGTGTCATCATTTCCCAGGATGCAGTGCGCTGTCCAATTATCACTCCCCATCCAGGAAGTAAGTGCTTGTGGGCTTTACAATGCCCACAAGCAAAATGGCAACGGTGTGGACATAGTTTTATAAACTATCTTTTTTGAATAACTATGCGGAGCGGTGGCGGATTGTAAAATAGTAAGTGACCGGATTTATTTTATAAAAACGCAGGATGAAAGGACATACATTTAAAAAATGCTAATTGTAGTTGGAACTCCGCTTCAAGGGCGGTAAGTTGCTTTCTAGCAGGACTAAATGTAGTGCGGGGGAATCCGCTCGCTCGTTAACTAGGGATTGCAGTGATGTCACCTCTCTCTGCTGGCTCTGTCTTCGGGACTCTGTCCTTCCCTTAGCCCCTGAGTCTGTCTCCTGTCCCTGCCGCCGATGTACACAGTGAGAGAGGTGAGCTGTGCTCTTCCCAACTCAGCTGTGACAGGAGTTCTAGCACAGTGCTAGGACTCCTGTTTTGGAGGTGACAGGGTCAATAAAGAGAACCCCGTCACCTCCAACTGCTATAACACAAGGAATTGTTTTCTCCTGTGTGATAGCAATAAAGTTAAAGCGGTTGTAAACCGCAAAAAAATATATATTTTTTTTTAGACCTGCAAGGGAAAAGCCATAATGAGCTAATATGCACCGCATATTAGCTCATTATGAAATACTTACCTCGGAACGAGGTGTAGGGAACTTACCTGGTGCACGCCGAGCGAGATGTCATCTTGACTCGGCGTGTCTTCCGGGTATCGCCGCTCCAGCGCTGTGATTGGCTGGGAGATTTAAATCCGGCCAGGACAGCGGTGGCCGGTCCTTTGGCCGTAGATTCCCCCCTGCGCATGCGCCGCTGCAATCAGCGGGGGTAATATCTCCTAAAACGTATAGGTTTAGGAGATATTCTTTATACCTACAGGTAAGCCTTATTATAGGCTTACCTGTAGGTAAAAGTCGAAAAAGTGGGTTTACAACCACTTTAAGTGAAAAAAAATGATAAAAAAAATATAATTATTAAGTTAATAAAATAAAAAAGAAATTAAAAAGTAAAGAATGAGAAAAATAATATTAAAAATAATAAGAAAGTTATAAAAAAAAGAAGTAAACGACAAGTTACAAATAATAAAAAAAAAAGTGATAAAAAAGTAAAAAAAAGAAACAAATGATTATTGAACTAACCGTGACGTCCCTGCCATCCGGTTGCCATTTTCTGTTGATTTGGGGGGGGGGGGTGATTCGGTTGGCGGGGAGGGGGTGTATGTCGGAACATGGCCTTGGGGTGTCAGGGAGAGCAAACCCACCCCTGCCATCAAGAACGCGGTGACGTACACTACGACGAGGCGAGAAAATTAAGTTCAATGCTTCCAAGCATGCGTCGAATTGTTTCTGAGCATGCGTCAGAATTATGTGCGTCGGAATTGCTACAGACAATCGAAATTTCCAAGCAGAATTTTTTTTCCGTCGGAAAAATAGAGAACCTGCTTTTAATCTTTTGCTGGCGGAAATTTCGCCAGCAAAAGTCTGATGGAGCATACACACGGTCAGAATTTCCGACCAAAAGCTCACATCGGACTTTTGCTGGCGGAATTTCCGACCGTGTGTACGCGGCATTAGTCCTCCCTGTAAAATAGATTTACATTCAAACAGCACAGACTATAGCCTATTTACATTTGTTTTCCCCCCCATTAACGCAGAGACAGAGACTCTTTACCACGTGATCAGCCGTGTCCAATCACGGCTGATCACGATGTAAACAGGAAAAGCTGGTAATCGGCTTTTCCTCACTTGCGTCTGTCAGACGCGAGTAGAGGAGAGCCGATCGGCTACTCCTCTGACAGGGGGGTTTGTGCTGATCGATTATCATCACAGCCCCCCCAAGGATGCCACTAGACCACCACGAATGCAAAACAAAGGTATGCCACCCTAGACCACCAGGGATGACAATGACACAAATAATGGATGCCAATCAGTGCCTGCAATGGATGCCAATCAGTGCCCACAATAGGCATCACTGATTGGCAGGCATTGTTTGGCACTGATTGTCATCCATTAGTACAACACATATGTTAGTGCCACCTATCAGTGCCCATCTATGCCCATCCATGCCACCTATCAGTGCCCATCCATGCCGCCTATCAGTGCCTATCTGTGCCGCCTATCCGTGCCCATCCATGCCGCCTATCAGTGTCCATCCGTGCCGCCTATCCATGCCCATCCGTGCCCATCTGTGCCGCCTATCCTTGCCCATCTGTGCCGCCTATCCGTGCCGCCCATCAGTGCCCATCCGTCCCGCCCATCAATGCCACCACATCAGTGCCACCTCATCGATGCCCATCAGTGCCGCCTTATCAGTGCCCGTCAGTGCAGTACCATCAGTGCCCATCAGTGAAGGAGAAAACTTACTTATTTACAATGTTTTATAACAGAAACAAAAAAAGTAATTTTTTCTAAATTTTCGGTAATCTTTTTATTTTTTTGGCAGAAAATAAAAATTCCAGAGGTGATCAAATACCACCAAAACAAAGCTCTATTTGTGGGGAAAAAATGATAAAAATATAATTTGGGTACAGTGTTGTATGACCGCGCAATTGTCATTCGAAATGCGTCAGCGCTGAAAACTAAAAATTGGTCTGGGCAGGAAAGGGGTGTAAATGCCTGGTAAGGAAGTGGTTAAATCCATTTGTTTCTTTACTTGCAGGTGGAAGAAGTGATATTAAAGGATAAAGGTAAGAGAAGGGAATAATGAGAGATTATTATAGAGTTTCCTGTCCCTGATGCCGGTCACGAGAATCTCCGGACTGTCTAATAATATTTAGAGTCCTAAATTTTTTTACAGGTTTTTAAGCACTTGCCGACCGCTGGCCGTCATATGACGTCCTCGGCTGTTCCGCCGCTTGATCGTTCTTACGGGCGGCGAGAGGGGACGCCCCCCCCCAGGGCCGATCCTAGGGTCACAGGCGCCTAGTTGCAGAAATATTTCTGGCGCCCCCACATGGGCGTCATCATTTTACTAACTCCTCCCCTTTACAAATGTTTCTATGGCAATATGATAGTCCCCCACAAAGTCTTCATTCCCCTGGGATCCTTACATGATCTCTTAGCAAAAAACAAAATACAGGAAGAGAAGCAGAGTACTGTATTGGGACCTGGAGGGGGGCCTCTGTGATGGACACAGAGAGGGCTTCTGTTAGAGAGTCTGTTAGATGTCCGGCACCCCCACCTCTGCAGGCGCCTGGGTGCATTGCACCCTGTGCACCCTGCCTAGGATCGGCCCTGCACGCCCTCCCGCCGCCCTCCGGCGCTTCTAGCGACTCACCTGACAGGATCCGCTGGCTCCGGATGTTCACCATAGAGATTTCTGGCAGGCCAGGTGGTCGCCGGAGTCTCTATGATCGTCGGAGTCCGGGCGCAATGTTATGAAGTCACGCTCGGCCTCTGCATTCAAAAAAACGGCGCCGTTTCGGCTGTGAAGCGGTGATCTTTTTTATTTTATTTATTTTTTTATTTTAGGCTTTCCAGATGAGATGTGGGGTCTTATTGACCCCCCCCCCCAATATCTCAATGTAAAGAGGACCTGTCATGTCATATTCCTATTACAAGGGATGTTTACGTTCCTTGTAATAGGAATAAAAGTGATCAAGTTTATATTTATTTTTGAAAGTATCAAAATACTTTTTTTTAAGTAAAATTATTATTATTATTTTTTTTTAAAGTTCCCCTGTCCCCTTGTGCTCGCACGCAGAAGCGAACGCATACATAAGTTCAGAACCACACATGTGAGGTGTCGCCGCAAACGTAAGGCCGCGTACACACGAGGGGATATGTCCGCTGAAAACGGTCCGATGGACCGTTTCAGCAGACATCTCCGCTCGTGTGTATGGGCTAGCGGACAGATTTCTCCACCCGACAGATTTCAAAGCATGCTTTGAAATCTATCCGGTGGGAATCTGTCCGCCTGACATGTCTGCTGGTTAGTACACTTACCAGCAGACATGTCGGCCCCCACCGCCGCCGCGCCGCTGCCGAATGGATTCGGCGCATGCGCGGAAGTGTTTTACTTCCTGGTGCGGTGACGTGGCGGTGACGCGCCGTCCGGCGGCGGGGAATTTGATCCGATGGTGTGTACACGCCATCGGATCAAACTCCCGATCGGACATATCCGATGGAAATGGTCCGCGGACCGTTTTCATCGGATATATCCGATCGTGTGTACGCCGCCTTAGAGTGAGAGCAATAGTTCTAGCACTCTGTAACTCAAGACATGTAACCAGTAAAACAAATTGAAAGCGTCGCCTATGGGGATTTTTAAGTACCGTAGTTTAGCGCCATTCCACGAGCGTGTGCAATTTTGAAGAATGTTAGGTATCTATTTACTCGGCGTAACTTCATCTTTCACATTATGCAAAAAAATTGGGCTAACTTTACTGTTTTGTTTTCTTTTAAAGTATGAAACTGTTCTGTTCTGACCGCCATTGTATTCTCTAGGGTCTCTGCTAAAAAAAACAAAAAAAAAAACATATATAATGTTTGGGGGTTCTGTGTAATTTTCTAGAAAATAAATAAATAAAAAAATTAGATTTTTACATGTAGTGTCAGAATTGGCCTGGTTGTCAAGTGGTTAAAAAGCCCCCCCCCCCCCCAAGGACTTTTGTTGTGACAACACTGAAGAAATTACACTTTACTACAATGTTGTGTAGTGAGTGTACAGCTTGTATAACAGTGTCAATTTGCCGCCCCCTCAAAATAACTCAACACACAGCCATTAACCAGTTAGGACCGGCACACGACTGTTTACATCAGCAGAATGGCACGGCTGGGCATATGGACGTACAGGTACGTCCCCTTTAAGAAGCCCAGCCATGGGTCGCGACCCCTGTGCCCCGTGACCGCGCCCGCGGGACCCAATCGCCGCCAGTGTCCTGCGTTTGGGTCACAGAGAAAAAGAACGGGGAGAGGCGACTGTAAACAAACCTCTCCCCAAGCTTCCTTGTCAGACTGTCACCGATTGTTTGTTTCCTGTCATAGGGAACGACTATCAGTGACGTCACATACCAAGCCATGCCCCCACACAGTAAGAATCGCACATTAGGGAACACTTAACCCCTTCAGTGCCCCCTACAGGTTAACCCCTTCACTGCCAGTGTCATTTTCACAGTAATAAGTGCATTTTTATAGCACTGATCGCTGTGAAAATGACAATGGTCCCAAAATAGTGTCCAATGTGTCCGCCACAATGTCGCAGTCGTGATAAAATCACTGATTGCCGCCATTACTAATAAAAAAATGCTATAATTCTATCCCCCATTTTGTAGACGCTATGGCCCAGATTCAGAGAGAATTAGATTCTCGTAGCGTATCAGAAATACTCTATGCCGCCGTTTTTTACCTGGCTCTACGTGGAATCCAGGTAGATCTTGTCCAGTAAACGACGGCGGCGTAGTGTATTTCTCCCGTCGCAATCCATCTACGCGAGTAGGGGGCGTGAAGCATTTAAAATAGGCGCGTTCCCGCGGCGATCGAACTGCGCATGCTCCGTTCGCAAATTTCCCGCCGTGCATTGCGCGAAATCACGTCGTTACATCATTCGTTGTTTGAGTAGCGTCGTTTACGGACATTTCTATTTCCGAACGAGTTACGTAAAAATAAAAATAAAAATTTAATTTGACGCGGGAACGACGGCCATACTTAACATGGGCTACGCACCGTTAGACCAGCAAAAAGCTGGTCTAACAGTACGTAAAAAAAATAGACGTAAGCGATTGCGAAGACCGCTCGTATCTTCGTGGATCGCCGTAAAAACTCATCTGCATATGCCGACGCATGAAAACGACGCAAACTCCTCCCAGCGGCCACAAAAATATTGCAGCGTAGATCCGAAGGCTTACGAAGACGTAAGCCTCTCGGATCGAAGCCCGAAGCCGCCGTATCATGGTTTGAGGATTCAAACTAGTGATACGGCACGCGAAATTTGAAATTACTCCTGTCTAACACCAGTTAGACAGGCGTAATCGCTCTGTGAATCTGGGCCTATAACTTTTTTGCGCAAACCAATCAATAAACGCTTATTGCGATTTTTATTTTTTTTAACAAAAATAAGTAGAAGAATACGTATCGGCCTTAACTGAGGAGAATAATTGTTTTTTATATATTTTTGGGGGATATTTATTATAGCAAAAATTAAAAAATATTGCATTTTTTTCAACATTTTCGCTCTTTTTTTTGTTTATAATGCAAAAAATAAAAACCGTAACAGGTGATCAAATAGTTGGCAGAGTCAGGTGAACGCCGCTTATCCTTGCCGGCGGCTGGATCTCATCTTTAGTACTTAAGGCCCCCAGCATAGTGTCTGTCTTTTTAGAGAAGCTCTTTGACCTCGTCCATCATTCAGTTTTTCAGACCAAGAACGGGCAGGATCTGTTCACTGTACGGCGGGAGTCGGAGTGCTGTGGACCTTCACTGAACCTGCGACTTCGTAATCCATACAAGAGGGACGTGGTTTCCCTGTACCTGATCTCCGATGGAGGCTGCTGTGGAGGGCAAACCTATGTAAGTATTCTGTTACTGTGAAATTCAGCTGAATTCATTTATCGTTAGGCCATGCTGCAGGGGATGATCAGAGACTGGGGACTTGCTTTAGGAGATGATCAGAGACTGGGGACATGCAGCAGGAGATAATCAGAGACTGTGGAGATGCTGCAGGAGATGATGAGAGACTAGGGAGATGCTGCAGGAGATGATTAGAGACTGGGGACATGCTGAAGGAGAAGATCAGAGACTGGGGACATGCTGCAGGAGAAGATCAGAGACTCAGGACATGCTGCAGGAGATGATCAGAGACTGGGGACATGCTGCAGGAGATGATCAGAGACTGGGGACATGCTGCAGGAGAAGATCAGAGACTGGGGACATGCTGCAGGAGATGATCAGAGACTGGGGACATGCTGCAGGAGATGATCAGAGACTGGGGGCATGCTGCAGGAGATTATCAGGGACTGGGGACATGCTGCAGGAGAAGTTCAAAGACTGAGGACTTGAAGCAGGAGATGATCAGAGACCAGAGACTTGCTGCAGAAGATGAGCAGAGACTGAAGACATGCTGCAGCAGATGATCAAAAACAGGGGACTTGTTTTAGGAGATGATCAAAGACTGGGGACATGCTGTAGGAGATGATCAGAGACTGGAGACATGCAGCAGGAGATGATCAACGATTGGGGCCATGCTGCAGGAGATGATCAGAGACTGGGGACATGCTGCAGGAGATGATCAGAGACTGGGGACATGCTGCAGTAGATAATCAGAGACTGGGGACATGCAGCAAGAGATGATCAGACACTGGGGACATGCTGCAGGAGATGATAAGAGACTGGGGACATGCTGCAGGAGATGATCAGAGACTGGGGACATGCTGCAGGAGATGATCAGAGACTGGGGACATGCTGCAGGAGATGATCAGAGACTGGAGACATGCAGCAGGAGATGATCAAAGATTGGGGCCATGCTGCAGGAGATGACCAGAGACTGGGGACATGCTGCACGAGATGATCAGAGACTGGGGACATGCAGAAAGAGATGATCAGACACTGGGGACATGCTGCAGGAGATGATGAGAGACTGGGGACATGCTGCAGGAGATGATCAGAGACTGGGGACATGCTGCAGGAGATGATCAGAGACTGGGGACATGCAGCAGGAGATGATCAGAGACTGGGGACATGCTGCAGGAGATGATCAGAGACTGGGGACATGCTGCAGGAGAAGATCAGAGACTGGGGACATGCTGCAGGACAATATCAGAGACTCGGACATGCTGCAGGAGAAGATCAGAGACTGGGGACTTGAAGCAGGAGATGATCAAAGATTGGGGCCATGCTGCAGGAGATGACCAGAGACTGGGGACATGCTGCAGGAGATGTTAAGACACTGGGGACATGCTGCAGGAGATGATAAGAGACTGGGGACATGCTGCAGGAGATGATCAGAGACTGGGGACATGCTGCAGGAGATGATCAGAGACTGGAGACATGCAGCAGGAAATTATCAAAGATTGGGGCCATGCTGCAGGAGATGACCAGAGACTGGGGACATGCTGCAGGAGATGATCAGAGACCAGAGACTTGCTGCAGAAGATGAGCAGAGACTGAAGACATGCTGCAGCAGATGATCAAAAACAGGGGACTTGTTTTAGAAGATGATCAAAGACTGGGGACGTGCTGCAGGAGATGATCAGAGACTGGAGACATGCAGCAGGAGATGATCAAAGATTGGGGCCTTGCTGCAGGAGATGATCAGAGACTGGGGACAAGCTGCAGGAGATGATCAGAGACTGGAGACATGCAGCAGGAGATGATCAAAGATTGGGGCCTTGCTGCAGGAGATGATCAGAGACTGGGGACACGCTGCAGGAGATGATCAGAGACTGGAGACATGCAGCAGGAGGTGATCAAAGATTGGGGCCTTGCTGCAGGAGATGATCAGAGACTGGGGACATGCTGCAGGAGATGATCAGAGACCAGAGACTTGCTGCAGAAGATGAGCAGAGACTGAAGACATGCTGCAGCAGATGATCAAAAACAGGGGACTTGTTTTAGAAGATGATCAAAGACTGGGGACGTGCTGCAGGAGATGATCAGAGACTGGAGACATGCAGCAGGAGATGATCAAAGATTGGGGCCTTGCTGCAGGAGATGATCAGAGACTGGGGACAAGCTGCAGGAGATGATCAGAGACTGGAGACATGCAGCAGGAGATGATCAAAGATTGGGGCCTTGCTACAGGAGATGATCAGAGACTGGGGACATGCTGCAGGAGATGATCAGAGACTGGAGACATGCAGCAGGAGATGATCAAAGATTGGGGCCTTGCTGCAGGAGATGATCAGAGACTGGGGACATGCTGCAGGAGATGATCAGAGACCAGAGACTTGCTGCAGAAGATGAGCAGAGACTGAAGACATGCTGCAGCAGATGATCAAAAACAGGGGACTTGTTTTAGAAGATGATCAAAGACTGGGGACGTGCTGCAGGAGATGATCAGAGACTGGAGACATGCAGCAGGAGATGATCAAAGATTGGGGCCTTGCTGCAGGAGATGATCAGAGACTGGAGACATGCAGCAGGAGATGATCAAAGATTGGGGCCTTGCTGCAGGAGATGATCAGAAACTGGGGACATGCTGCAGGAGATGATCAGAGACTGGTTCAGGTTCTATTTAGTATGAAGGTTATCACCCTGTATGGTTATATTGTTATGTTGTGTGTGTATATTATGTTATACAAGTTATTTTTTTGGTGTATTGTTATATTTTTTTTTATCGGAATGTTATTATGTATATAGTATATTATATTATCATGTTTTGGCTATATTGTTATATGTAATTGTTGTGTTTTATTATTTCTCAAAATATTATGTTATATTACGTTTTGTTATATTGTTATGTTATATTTCTCCCCCCAGCTGAAAGTCAGTGCTCAGTCTGCTCACCACATCGGGAATGTCAGGATCGTCACCTCCTCCAGCAATATGAACGTTTCCATTGAGAGGGGGAGCGGAGAGTCGGTGTTCAGAGCCAAGCTGCCCGTATCTGTGGGCTCCAACAATGACAGTACTATTGAGGTGAGTCTTCTTCTGGGTTGGGCAGCAGAAGGGAACTAGAAGTTCAAGCTAAATTTATACACATAAGCCAATAAGTCGGAGCACCGTCTCCTCCCCAACATCATGGACAGATTTTTTCTTACAGTATCTCACAAAAGTAAGTACACCCCTCACATTTCTGTAAATATTTTCTTCTATCTTTTCATGTGACTACACTGAAGAAATGACACTTTGCTACAATGTTGTGTAGTGAGTGTACAGCGTGTATAACAGTGTCAATTTCCTGTCCTCTAAAAATATCTTAACACACAACCATTAATGTCTAAATCGTTGGCAACTGCAGCTCCCCCCACAGGCCCTAAGCTCCCTCTCGATCCAGCAATGTGCACAGGAGCCTCTGCTGTCCCGGGACTCCTTCTCCTCATTGGCTCAAGTGAATCACATCCAGTGAGCCAATGAAGAGAGCGATGGGTGGGGTCAAGCACAGCTCTATGTGCAGGGCTTGGCAGAAAGCACCCACCAGTGCCCCTATAGCAATTGTCTTGTTATTGAGGGCACTGGTCAAGGGGGAGGAGCTCTGGTAGGGGACCCCAGAAGAGGAGGCTCTGGCTGCTCTGTGCAAAACCCACAGAGCAGGTAAGAATGACATGTTTGTTAGGTAGGTTTTTTCATTTAAAAGGTAACAAATGTTATACTTACCTGCTCTGTGTAAAGGTTGTGCACAGAGCAGCCCTGATCCTTCTCTTCTGGGATCCCTCGCCAGCACTCCTGGGTCTTCCCCCCTGATGAGTGGCCCCACAGCAAGCCGAGCCGAGCTGCCGCTCTGTGTGTCCATTCAGACATGGTTCCACGGTTTGGCCCCGCCCCCTCTCTTTATTGGTTTACTGATTTTGATTGACAGTAGTGGGAGCCAATGGCGCCATGCTGCTGTCTCAGCCAATGAGGAGGGAAAGTCCAGGACAGCCGAGACTCTCCTACAACATCGCTTGATCGAGGTGGACTCCGGTAAGTATTAGGAGGGCTCCTGCTCCCAGAAGTTTTTTTTTATCTTACTGTATAGAATGCAGTAAGATAAAAAAAAAAAAACTTCTGCCTTTACAACTCCTTTAATATCACTACAAGGTTGTTTTAATAAACACCTGCATTTGTGTGTCTTTTCTATCTGCCTGCAGTTCCTCTTTATTGTAATCTCCTTCTACCCCTTCAGATACTCGGCATGTGTGGCTCCCAGCCTGTGGCTGTCATCACCAAAGAGAAGGAAGGGAAGTCTTCTCAGGTCATCTTCCACTTCCCGCTGAACATGGAGGCTGCTCTGAAAGCCGTGATCCTGGCAGCCTTCCTCTATGTGGTGAGTGGAAAGGGCCGGGCCGGTTCCAGGACTCCTAGAAGGTCAGAATGGAGAGAGCAGGGAGTCCACCCAATCCTAGTAGATATTTATATGGAACAAAAAACAAGCTCCTCCAAATGCCATAGTCCTGTCTGGTGGCAGTAATCGTACAGGCCATAGAGGTACTAGGGCAGTGATCACCATAATGTGGGCAACGGGCCAGATACGGCCCATTGTTTGCCTTTATTCCACCTTTGGGGCACCATTTATCACACTGATACAAGGTACTGTTCCTTCTACTGACACCAACAGTGTCCTCCTACTCCACTATTCAATGGTGGGGCACTGTTCCTCCCACTGACACCAACAGTGTCCTCCTACTCCACTATTCAATGGTGGGGCACTGTTCCTCCTACTGACACCAACAGTGTCCTCCTACTCCACTATTTAATGGTGGGGTACTGTTCCTCCCACTGACACCAACAGTGTCCTCCTACTCCACTATTCAATGGTGGGGTACTGTTCCTCCCACTGACACCAACAGTGTCCTCCTACTCCACTATTCACTATTCAATGGTGGGGTACTGTTACTCCCACTGACACCAACAATGAAGCACTGTTCCTTCCATAAACACAAATGATGGGGAACAATTGCTCTAACTGATAACCAATGGTGGGGCACTATTCCTCTCACTGATACCAATGGTGGGGCACTATTATGCCCACTGATACTAATGATGGAACACTATTCCGACCAGTGATACTAATGATGGGGTAATATTCCTCTCATTGACACCAATGATGGGCCACTATTCCCCCTACTGACACCAATGATGGGCCACTATTCCTCCCACTGACCCCAAAGATGGGTTACTATTCCTCCCACTGACACCAAAGGTTTGTCATAATTGTTTCCACTGATACAAATGATGCGGCATCATTCTTCCAAATGACACCAATGATGTTTCGCTCTTCTCCCACATTTATAACAGCGGGGCACTATTCTTCCCACTGACACAAATGATGGGGCACTACTCTTCCCACTGACCCCAAAGATGGGTCACTATTCCTCCCACTAACAGCAAAGATGGGTCACTATTCCTCCCACTGACACCAAATATGGGTCACTCTTCCTCCCACTGACACCAACGATTTGGCACTATTATTTCCACTGATACCAAAGATGTGGCATCATTCTTCCAAATGACACCAATGATGGGTCACTCTTCTCCCACTGATAGAACAAAGAGCCACTATTCTTCCCACTGACACCAATGATGGGGCACTATTCTTCCCACTGACACCAATGATGGGTCACTATTCCTCCTCCTACTGACCACCGGCATTATGTAATTTGTTTGCTCCCGCTGAACACCAAGCATGAGGCATTGTTTCCCCCACTGATGCCAGAACATATTTTACTCCCATTGGTAATGGTCCACCCCCCTAAAGTCTGAAGGTCAATAAATTGCCTTTTTGTTTCAATAGTTTGGAGACCCCTGCACTAGGGAATGGTGAGGAGATGGCATTAGCCTGACATGCCCAGGGGGCATAATATTTCATATATGCAGTTCTACATGAGGTTGGCAGAGACTGCCAACATACAGCTGGAGATGTAAAAAAACTGGGGACATGCTATAGGTGTGGTTGAAGGATGGAGATCCTAAGTGACTCCTAGGGCCAGATTCAGGTAGATGAGAGCATCTTTAATCTGGAGTAACGCTTCTCATTTACGTTACTCTGGCGAAATTTTAGGAGCAAGTGCTGTTATTCATGAAGCACTTGCTCCTAAAGTTGCGGCAGCGTATCGAAAATGAGCCGGCGTTATTCAAATTGGGCGGGTACGGGGCGTGTATTATTTAAACTAGGCGCGATCCCGCGGCGAACCTACTGCGCATGCGTCGACTGTCAATGCATCCCAGTGCGCATGCTCACAACTTCCGTCTGCACCACTTCCTTGAAAACGACAGCGCAATGTGTTCCGTTGGGCGTTTAAATGCGCCCGTAGAAGCGCCATTCCAGCACTAAAGTATATCCTGCTCCCCCTCCCCGCAGTGATGTTACTTTTGTTCTGAGATGGCTGCTCCCGTTCCCCGCAAACACACAGGAGAAAGCTGAACTTTAAAGGCCAGGAGCTGTCAGCCATCATCTCGGCTATGGAGACCTATGATGTCTTCCTCCATGGCTGTAAAAGTTGACAGACAAGCATGGACAGAGGTGTTGTCCTGCAAGTGGGGGTGCTCAGCTAGCTCTTATCGTCGGTAACGCTGCTGTAGCTGCTCTCCTGCTGACCTGTGGCCGTCTGGAGTAAAGATAAAGCAGCCTTTTGTAGAAATAACTTTGCGACGGACGGAAGACATACGCGCGGCGCATGTAGCCAGCGTATGGTGCTAATCCGTTCGCGAATCGGGAAATCTCCCTCATTTGCATATTTGCAGGGGAAATCAATTGGCGCGACTGATGCGCCAAGCGAAATTATGCGCTGACGATACTCTGGCGTCGGAAAGTTAAGCCGGTCGGGGAAAGCCCGTTTTCTGTCGCACCTAGTTTGGTGGGTACGGCCGCGGAGATACAACGGCGCATCTTGACAGTTACGCGGCGCATATCGAAATACTCCAGCGCAACTCTACCTGAATCTGGCCCCTAGAGATCACTGCAATCACATCACCTTTACTGGACACTTGAGCTCCAGGGCCACATGTTCTTATTTTTTCTTTCTTGCTCTTACGTTTGCTTGTTCTTTTATATCCCAATTTGCCCATTCTTATTTGTCTGTATCTATTCTTATTTCTTCTTACTTGCCCTTATGTGCCCTTGTTTACACTTCTTGTGTTTTTTTTTTTTATGTTCTTGCTTATTCTTACTCGTACTTATTCGCCCTTTCTTGTACTTACTTATTCTTACTTGCCCCTTTCTTGTCCTTACTTATTCATACTCGTCCTTATTTGCCCTTTTTTGCTCTTCTTTATTCTTACTTGTCCTTAATTGCCCTTTCTTTTCCTTACTTATTCTTACTCATCCTAGTTTGCCCTTTCCTATCCTTACTTATTTTTACTTGTCCGTTTTTGCCCTTTCTTGTCCTTATTTATTCTTATACCACGTACACACGATCAGTCCATCGTTTAATCGATGAAGCTGACTGATGGCCCGTCACGCCCACACACCTTCGGTTAACTGCTTAAGGACCACCTCCTGCACATATACGTCGGCAGAATGGCACGGCTGGGCACATCCACGTATATTTACGTCTGTAAATAGTACCCAGCCGTGGGTCACGGGCGCTCCCGTGACCCGGTCCGAAGCTCCGTGACCGGGACCGCGAGACTCGCGGACCCGATCGCCGCTGCAGTGCGGCGATCGCTCCCCGGAGCTGAAGAACGGGGAGAGCCGTGTGTAAATACAGCTTCCCCGTGCTTCACTGTGGCGGCAGCATCGATTGCGTCATCCCTTTTATATGGGGGACGCGATCGATGACGTCACACCTACAGCCACACCCCCCTACAGTTGTAAACACACACAGGGAACACATAACCTCTACAGCGCCCCCTGTGGTTAACTCCCAAACTGCAACTGTCATTTTCACAGTAAACAATGCAATTTAAATGCATTGTTCGCTGTGAAAATGACAATTGTCCCAAAAATGTGTCAAAATTGTCCGAAGTGTCCGCCATAATGTCGCAGTCACAAAAAAAATCTCTGATCGCCGCCATTAGTAGTAAAAAATTTTTTTTTATAAAAATGCAATACAACTATCCCTTATTTTGTAAACGCTATAAATTTTGCGAAAACCAACCGATAAGCGCTTATTGCGATTTTTTTTACCAAAAATAGGTAGAAGAATACGTATCGGCCTAAACTGAGGAAAAAAAATGTATATATATTTTGGGGGGATATTTATTATAGCAAAAAGTAAAAAATATTGCATTTTTTTCAAAATTGTCGCTCTATTTTTGTTTATAGTGCAAACAATAAAAACCGCAGAGATGATCAAATACCACCAAAAGAAAGCTCTATTTGTGGGGAAAAAAGGACACCAATTTTGTTTGGGAGCCACGTTGCACGACCACGCAATTGTCAGTTAAAACGACGCAGTGCCGAATCGCAAAAAGGGGCAAGGTCCTTTACCTGCATTTTGGTCCGGGTCTTAAGTGGTTAAAAAAACGATCGGGTCAGAACGCGATGACGTAAAACACAATGACGTGCTGAAAAAAATGAAGTTCAATGCTTCCAAGCATGCGTCGACTTGATTCTGAGCATGCCTGGATTTTTAACCGATGGTCGCGCCTACTAACGATCGGTTTTGACCTATCGGTTAGGAATCCATCGGTTAAATTTAAAACAAGTTGGCTTTTTTTGGGCTTTTTTTTAACCAATGGATAACTAACCGATGGCGCCCACACACGATCGGTTTGGTCCGATGAAAACGGTCCATCAGACCATTCTCAACGGTTTGACCGATCGTGTGTACGCGGCATAACTTGTCCTTATTTGCCCTTTCTTGTCCTTACTTATTCTTACTCGTCCTTATTTGCCCTTTCTTGCTCTTATTTATTCTTACTTGTCCTTATTCGCCCTTTCTTGCCCTTACTTATTCTTACTCCTCCTTGTTTTCCCTTTCTTGCCCTTACTTATTGTTACTCATCCTTATTTGCCCTTTCTTTTACTTACTTATTCTTACTCGTCCTTATTTGCCCTTACTTATTCTTACTTGTCCTTGTTAGCCCTTTCTTGTCCTCATTTATTCTTACTCGTACTTATTCCCCCCTTCTTGTCCTTACTTATTTTTACTCGTACTTATTCACCCTTTCTTCTCCTTACTCGCCCCCTGTTTGCCCTTTCTTCTCCTTACTCGCCCCCTGTTTGCCCTTTCTTCTCCTTACTCGCCCCCTGTTTGCCCTTTCTTCTCCTTACTCGCCCCCTGTTTTCCCTTTCTTCTCCTTACTCGCCCCTGTTTGCCCTTTCTTGCCCTTACTTATTCTTACTTGTCCTTATTTGCCCTTTCATGTCCTTACTTATTCTTACTCGTCCTTGTTTGCCTTTTCTTCTCCTTACTCGCCCCTGTTTGCCTGTTCTTGTCCTTATTCTTACTCATCCTTGTTTTCCCTTTCGCAACTTATTCTTGCCCATGCTTATTTGCCTTTACTTGTCCAACCTTATTTGCCCTTACTTGTCCAACCTTATTTGTTCTTACTTGTCCTTACTTATTCTTACTCGTCCCTTTTTGCCCTTTTTTGTCCGACCTAAGGGTAAAACAAATGTTAATGCCTAAGCACAATTTTGCAACTTTGACATGTGTCAGTAAAACTGTACATATCATCACTACCATGGGCATCCAGGGGGATTATACCTTGTTCAGGACAAATTGGCTTTTTATTTGGTGGTAAATGGTAATCGATATCTCCTGATTTTATTTTTTAATACCAAAGGAAAACTGGCCCAAAAAAAAGTAAAAAAAAAGATATATTTTAAAATGTAGCCCTATATTTTCTGTTACTACCATAACCTACCACCAAAGAACAACCCAAAATAAATGTTTCTGCTCCTGATGAGTGCCGCGATACCACATACTGTATGTTAGTTGTTGTTTGTACTCGTACAAGCCCAGAAGCAATAGTGCGCAATTATCCTACCTAAAACACACTGACTATTTAAACGAATACTAATAAAAAAAAAATACCAACCTTGACCTTTGACCCAAACACTAACCCTGGCACTGACCTTGATCTGGGTATTTTTTTTATTATTATTATTTATTTATTTTACACACAATTTTTATTTTTCTCTCTGCAAGGAAAGAGAGAGAAAGGGCCAGATTCTCAGAGGCGTTACGACGGAGTATCTCAGATACCCCGTCGTATCGCCTTTTTTTTTGTCCTCATATCTATGCGAGTGATGCTTAGCATCACTTTTGCATAGATACGCTTCTACATCCGACAAGTGTAAAAGCATTACACTTTCGGATCGTAGGTGTAATGACAACTCCGGCCACTAGGTGGCCTTCACGTTGTTTTTTCATTTGCATATGCAAATGAGGCTAGTACGGCGATTCCCGAACGCTTTTACGCCGCCCCGTCGTCGCGTACGTCGTTTACGGACTCGTAAGGTTACCCCAGCTTCTATGTGGAGTAACCTTACGAAGTCCTGTCGGATGCCGTCGGGTGCCGTCGGACGCTATGTTAAGTATGGCGTCGGGTCAGCGTCGGCTTTTTCCGTCGCTTACGTCGTTTTACTAACTCGTTCGCGAATAGGGACTTGCGTAAATGACGCTCACGTCGTTTTGACGTCGGTTTCAACGACGCTTCCCGACGTGAGCTGGAGCATGCGCACTGGGCTTTTTCCCCGGCCGGCGCATGCGCAGTTCGTTCGACGCGGGGGCGCGCTTAATTTAAATACAAGCCGCCCCATTTGAATTGCACGGGTTTACGCTTGGCGATTTACGAGACGCCGGCGAAAACTACGGAGCAAGTGCTTTGAGAATAAAGCACTTGCTCTAGTACGCAGCGGCGGCGTAGTGTAAATGGCTTACGCTACGCCGCCGCAAATATATGAGAATCTGGCCCATAGGATGTATCTCTCTCCTCCATTCAGAGAGAGAAAACACAGTGACTGATCACTATGATAGCCAATCAAAGGCTATCACACCAATCAGAATCTGGACCTAGTGTCAGATCTGTGATGTCATGAACCCAATTATGACACGTGTTACCTACATAACAGTTCATACCGACACCCCAACGATAACACAGAACAACAATACCAAGGAATCAAGATTTGAATGGTACCAAATTCATTTAACATGCAATACTGTTATAAGCATTTATTGTCAACAACTCATTAACCTTTTCACTGCCAGAGCTGTTTTTTTTTTTTTGCACACATGTTAAAAACAATTTTTAGCCATGAAGATGATGTAAAACTCCCAAACATTATGGGCCAGATTCAGGATGGCGAGCAGTTCTTTATTCCGGCGTAACGTTGCTCATTTACGTTACTCCGACAAAACTTTAGGAGAAAGTACTGTATTCACAAAGCACTTGCTCCTAAAGTTGCGGCGGCGTAGCGAAAATGGGCTGGCGGAATTCAAATTGGGCGGGTAGGGGGCGTGTAGTATTTAAACTAGGCACGATCCCGCGGTGAACGTACTGCGCATGCGCCGGCCGTCAATGTATCCCATTGCGCATGCTCCACATTAGGACGGTGTTTTCTACGCGAACGTCAATGACGCCAATCCCCATTCACGGACGAGTTCCGCAAACAACGTAAAAAAAATTCAATTCGACGCGGTCACGACGTCCATACTTAACATAGGATACGCCTGCTTTTTGTTGCTTTATCTTTACGCCGGGAAAACCCTTACGTAAACGTCGTAAAGTGACTGCGTCGGGCCCGCGTACGTTCGTGAATTGCCGTATCTCGCTGATTTACATATTCTTGGCGTAAATCAGCGAGAACGCCCCCGGCTGCCATTTTAAAATTACAGTTCCGATACAACGGCGAAATACAATTACGCCGCTTGTATCTAAACTCAATCCGGCGTATCTGGTTTTCTGAATATAGAGAAAAGATACGCCGGCGTAGGTTAGAAGTTACGTGGCTTATCTACAGATAAGCCGCATAACTTCTACCTGAATCTGGCCCTATATTTTTTCTGAAAGCAGGCACCTTAGAGAATAAAAAAGTGGTATTTCCAATTTTTGATGTCACATGATATTACTGCAAAGGTATAGAAAATGCAAAATTTCGATAATAAACACACTAAAGTAAATTTTAGATGATGTTTTTTAGATGACAGGTTCTCGTTAAGACGTGCAATCACCACCAATGTCTCCTCTGGGCTCCACTGAATGTTTTGCAATGCACATCACATGGCAATACATCCCTTCCTTACTATGGTAGCTGGGGACACTGAGAGGATTACCCGTAGGTGATGTCATAGACGTCTCTTTCTGGGTTACAGCAAGAAGGGGAGGAGAGCGGACGTGTGTCCACTAGTCTCCTTCCCTCCCAGCTGCCGGCACCCACCATGTTGGTCGTGGGCCCGCAGATGGGCAAATGGAGCCCGGAAATTAGTGCTGGGGCACGGCAGCGTGGGGAGGGGCGCCAGTACCGGGGCGTATGTGCACAATCGACCTGCCGCCCTAATGCTTTCACTTGAGGGGCTGGAGTCTGGTGGCTGCAGCTACTGGATTGTGTGTGAAACCCCCCACTGTGAGGTCCATACAATGTATGGACCTGATAGCGAAAGGGTTAAAATCACAACATTTTGGGCAAGATTCAGGTAGTTTGCCGTATCTTTCCGGCAGTGTAGCGTATCTCATTTACACTACGCTGCCGTAACTTAGAGCGGCAGGTCCCGTATTCACAAAGAACTTGCGCCCTAAGTTACGGCGGCGTAGTGTAAATGGGCCGGCGTAACCGCGCGTAATTCAAAGTAGGCTGGTAGTGGGCGTGTTGTATGTTAATGGATGGTGACCCCACGTAAATGACGCGCCGAACGAACTGTGCATGCGCCGGCCGTGGACGTATCCCAGTGTGCATGCTCAAAATCACGTCGCAAATAGTCAATGCTTTCGACGTGAACGTAACCTACGCCCAGCCCCATTCTGAATCGGCTTACGCAAATGACGTAAACGACGCGAAATTTGACGGCTGTTCCGACGTCCATACTTAACATTGGCTGCACCTCATATAGCAGGGGTAACTTTATGCCGGTAATACGCCTTACGCAAACGACGTATATCAATACGCCGGGCGCAACTACGCTTGTGAATTGGCGTATCTAGCTCATTTGCATATTCTACACCGAAATCTACTTAGTGGCTACTTAGCGGCCAGTGTAAATATGCAGCTAAGATACGACGGCGTAGGAGACTTACGCCGGTCGTATCTTGGCCAAATTTAAGCGTATCTGGTTTCCAGAATACACTTAAACATACGACGGCGCTCATTCAGAATTACGACGGCGTATCTACTGATACGCCGTCGTAAGTCCTACCTGAATCTGGCCCTTTGTATTTTGTACAAAACCTTAAATAAGGGTAAAATCCAGTACACCCCCATTACCCCCCAACTAACCAGAAATGTATGTGTGTCTACACACTATTAAGATGACACATCATCCAATCACAGAGTACTGTATGTACAACAATCAAGACATCACTATTGTTACCTCATTAATGGGGAGAGCTTGTTATATCAACGCGTTTCATAGACTGGCACCCACTTCTTCAGGGAATGTTGACAGATCAGAATCTAAAACAATATGAAAGCTATCATAAGTTATCCAATGGTACACTTGTACATAGGCCTTTCCACGTGCATTTGTTCCTGCCCCCTCACCCCAAAAACACATATTATTAATGAAAATAGCAAATAAATAAAGGTCGCTGATGGGGGGTGCCTCAGCTGTCACAGAACTGTCTACAAGAGGTACCAGAACTTCTTTTGGGCATCAGGCATCCCACGATTCTGTTTGCACGATTTTGGCACGAATGGTCAGTGACAATCGTGGCAAAATCGCACCGCGATTTGGTGCCATTCATAGTAACGAGGATCACAAGGGCATCACGCGATTTGTGGCATTTTCCAAATTGTGGGCAGAATCACTGCAATACTGCCTGCAATACGTAACGCCATGGTGTTAATCGAGCCTTCTGGACCAGAGTCCTGGTAGTCAGAGTTTGGAGGTTCTTCCCTCTCAAATATCAAGCAAGCAAGAGAGTATTGGATATCAATCCTCTCTCTCTAGCCAGACACCCCTGGAACGCCTCATCCTGCATGGGTGAGAACCCCTGGGTACAGCAATATCTCCACAACTGTCCCCCACAACCACAAATATTGGGGAAATGTACCTGCCGCCCAGGACACACTCTGGGTGTCCTGGACACAATAAATAAATACTGTATGTATATACTGTTGCTGCAACATGTCAAGAGTGTATTGATAAAGTCTTATAAAGTCACCTAAAGGTCCTCTTTAGTATGGGATTTGTCTTTTTTTAATAGCTGTGTATTTTCTTTTTGTCTGCAGAGTTTCCGCATACAGGAAATGTCTTACAGCCACAGCTCTAGTGATAGTGATGACGGCTGGGCCCATGCTGGTGGAGTAGAGTTTGCTGATATGCACGACCATCACCATGACCATCACCATGATTTCCACCATGACAACGATTCTGGACACTGGGACCACCACTATCATGACGTGGACTCTGGAGGACACCATCATGGGGACTGTGGAGGCAGTGACTGGGGTGGTGGAGGTGGGGACTGGGGTGGTGGAGGTGGGGACTGTGGCGGTGGTGCTGATGACTGTGGCGGTGGTGCTGATGACTGTGGCGGTGATGACTGTGGCGGTGGCGGTGATGACTGTGGCAGTGGTGGTGATGACTGTGGAGGTGGTGCTGATGACTGTGGCGGTGGTGATTGATTTTTTTTGCCATTTTATGAGAGTATCTGTACCTAACAACACTGTAAAAAAAAAAAAAAAAGCAAGGAATTGTAAGACAATTCAGTTTTACATTTAGGTATGGTGAGCTATGACTGATGGAACAGGCTGGAGAGTGTTTGTTAACATTGTTCCATTGCTTTAACGTATATATGTTAATATGTTATACTATTTTTGTAATTTTTTTTACAAGTTTTGCAGTTGTTTGTTTATTTAAAGAGTACCTGTATAAACCAAAAAAGATGACACATCATCCAATCAGAGTACTGTATGTACAACAATCAAGACATCACTATTGTTACCTCATTAGTGGGCAGAGCTTGTTATATCAACGTGTTTCATAGACTGGCACCCGCTTCTTCAGGGAATGTTGAGAGATCAGAATCTTTTTTTTTTTTCACAATCAAAGAGATTAGAATCTAAAACAATATGAAAGCTATCATAAGTTATTCAACAGCAAAGAGTACCTTTATAGACCAACAGCATGTGAAGGGCTGCTGGTTTATAATGAGCTTTTCTACCCTACCAAGTCGCGACCCTCCTTGTAGCTGGACTCGACAATACACTGTGACACCAGTAGTGATAATCAGGCTTCAGTCATTTTAGTTTTCAATGAACCAATAGACTTGTGGAGAGAGGGTTTTGGCCAAAAAAAATGGATACTGGTCTAAATGTTTAGAGGAGCAGACTTCAAGTAATATCACAGTTGATGATGGCCATTTTTTCAGGGGAAGCTTCACAGTTACAAATCCTTTAGGAACAGCTAGCGGTGGTGACCCTAAATGCCTCAGTAGGAGCCCCCCCAATGACAATGATAAGTCCTTTAAGTACCTCTATTGGTGGTCCAATTTTAATCAACAGCATCCGCCCATTAGGAGTTAGTCCTCTGACTCTAGGAGAGTAGTCACAGGTAGCTTAAAGAGTCATGAGGTCTCCGTGCAATGTTCATTAGGCAGCAGCTTCCCTGAAGCTCTCTTGGACATTGTTCAGCATAGCAGACACCTCTGAAGATGCTCCATATAGGCAGCCATCTGCCTGATTATCAAGGCCCTAACACAGGAAAGCTTAGATTCCATGGGAATTGGCTTGGGCCCAAGACAAAGACCTTCTCTCATGAGGTCTCCATGCAATGTCCATCAGGCAGCAGCTTCCCTGAAGCTCTGCTGGACATTGTTAAGCTTAACAGACACCTCTGAAGAAGCTCCAAATAGGCAGCCATCTACCTGATTCTCCAGGCCCTATCACAGACCAGCTTAGATTCCATAGGGCTTGGGCTCCAGACAAAGACCTTCTCTATAGTATCATTGTCTCGATGCAAAGGCCTTGGAGAAACTACAAGGACTTCCACACTGGCATCCCCTCCAAGCATCAGCTTGGGTTGAAAGAACCCTCCTCGAAAGTCACCCCAAACTTCCTCTCCCCCAGCCCACATTGGAATAGAAGCCGTTTAGTGATTGGCCAAAGCAGATACATATTTAGAACTCAATACATTGTTACCTCCACCTCATCTAATAAGAGGAAGGTTTGTACCTATTCAGATAATACAAAGCTTCCTGTGAATGGCTAGGCCCAATTTAATTTTGTTGCAGGAGCTGATACTACATACAGTTTATACAGCGCTGGCAGCAGGCGCATCTGTTATGCCCTGTACAGACGATCCGTTAATCTGATGAAAACGGACCGATGGATTTTTTCATCAGATATCCGATGAAGCTGACTTTCATCAGTCTTGCCCACACACCATCAGTTAAAAATCCAATCGTGTTCAACGCAGTGACGTAAAACACAACGACGTGCTGAGAAAAATGAAGTTCGATGCTTCCGAGCATGCGTCGACTTGATTTTAAGCATGCGTGGATTTTTGACCGATGGATTTCCCACAGACAATGTTTTTTTTTCTATTATTTTTTAACCAAAAGAAAAATTTAAAACAGGTTCTATTTTTTTTCACTGATGGGAAAAAAAACAATGGGGCTCACACACAATCGGTTCGTCCGATTAAAACGGTCCATCAGTCCCTTTTCATCAGACGAACCGATCGTGTGTACAGGGCATTAGTGAAGGTAATTGTGTAGTTAATTTGGACTGGTTTGGAGTAGGGTTGTCCCGATACCGATACTAGTATCGGTATCGGGAACGATACCGAGTATTTGCGTGAGTGCTTGTACTCACGCAAATCCTCCCGATGCCTGATCCGATACCTGGGAGAGAGAGAGAGGCAGCGTGTAATGCTTGTCTGTGTCCGTGTATAATGCAGACGGCAGCTATCCAGTGTATTAAAGCCGCGCCTCCTCCTCCTCCTCCTCCGTGATAGGCGAACACTCCCAGCAAGTGAGTCAGTGTTCTGCCTATCACAGACACCCTCTCATCCTCATCCCATGGATGAGAATGAGAGGATGTCTGTGATAGGCGGAACACTAACTCACTGCTGGGAAATCGCGTTCACCTATCACGGACGAGGAGGAGGCGCGGCTTTTGTACACTGGATGGCTGCCGTCTGCATTATACAGATCTGGAGAGTCGTCCCTGTTTATGAAATATTACAGTTCTCAGGATGGTTATTTGGTGCGTTTTGCAGCCGAGCCAGCGCGGAATTTGGAGAAAAATGTGGTTGTTCCGGATCTGCAGTCATTGCAGGCAGAGAGAGAGACTGTCAGGCCGGGGTGAGTGTGGGGCAGAGGTCACGCCGATATCTCCTGCCAGTCTTTGCTACCTTTCTTAAAGGGAATGTGAACCTCAACTGGATGGCGTTTAGTTTGCTACCATGTTCCCCTTTTTTGTGTGATCTCAGTACTGCCCATCTCCTGCAGCTTCTTTGCAGCATTACACGCTGCCTCTCTCTCTCTCCCAGGTATCCGATTGGGTAAGTCGTCGTCCTCCAAAATGGTATTAACACACAGTAAAAAATAATAATGGAATAGTGACATATAGAGTAACCATATCCATGTTCCCAAAAAGGGCCACAAAGGACATCAACCACATTAAATAAAATAAAACACCACCATGATATTCACCTTGTGCCCATCAGTGGTCAGCATACACTTCCATGCTGCAGACAACAATACAGGCCAATAAAACCTGCAGACTGGTCTGGTATCTTTTATCAAAGGACTTCTAAACTGAGACAACAGGTTTCAAAGCGTCACTGTCACATGACATTAAAAAAAAAGTATCAGTATTCGGTATCGGCGAGTACTTGAAAACAAGTATCGGTACTTGTACTCGGTCCTAAAAAAGTGGTATCGGGACAACCCTAGTTTGGAGCAAACAAAACTATTTTATTTTTAAGGTGACAGAAAGCTGGAGTTAGACATTAAGTACAAGGGATGGTGGTTCTTCTCCGTGGAAGGTGATTGCACCCCCATAAAGAAGTTATGTATTGTCATTTTGTCTTCTCTCTGTTTCCTTCCTCACTGTGACTTATACCACTCACTTCACCTACTACAGTTTCTCTTACCTCTCTAGAGCTCAGGTGCCCACCACTTATTATCAGTGTTGTCCTCAAGTAACTTCAGACCAAGCCAAGTTAGATACCAGCAAAAGTTATTTTACTGAAGTTGTTTAAATATAATATATGAATAGTTCACAGAGTTGTCTTCAATTCACATTCCTGTAAATGATCTTGTAAGTGCCCCTTAGTTATTCTCCTGGTGGTGCCCCTGCCCCAAGAGGAAGTAACACATCGGATGGGTGTTAAAAGTCCCTGAGTCAAAGCATGAGTCCATCCACCTGCAAGCTCGACTGGGTAACCTGAAACTGTACCTCCGACCATCTTACTAACTGTGGTGCCCCCAGGAGGTGGTTCCCCCCCTTTTTATGTGTTTTCCCCAGCAGAGGGCAGTGCTTTCTCAAAAAGCCTGGAAAAACCTGACCAGCAGTGTTAACCCTTACCTCCCAAGAGCATTCGTAAACTCAGGTGTCCACCACTTGATATGCTTAATACTCCAACTGCCTGGCACCATGCATACACAAAATGAACAATGGCAGTATTTGCAGGTGTATTTCCAGTGTAATATCAAATGTGTTATGTCTGCAACTTTTGTTGAAACCTGCGCCTTTATTGTAAAAGGTCTGCTATGCACTATGTGTATTGACTTTTTATGTATATTGTGCTTGAGATTAGGGATGAGCTTCGCGTTCGATACGAACACATGTTCGCATCAAACATTGCGCGTTCAATCGTTCGTCGAGCCTGGGTGCTTTGGCCAATTAGGGCTCAGGGCTTTAGCACATGCCCCACACTATAAAAGGCCGCCTCCCGGGCGGCCTCGTGTAGTGTGTTCTGGCTTGCTTTCAGAGAGAGAAGTCAGACAGACAGTGAGTTAGAGAGAGATAGATAGTCTCTACACAGGGGCTGATTTACTATTGTCACTGCGCTGCACCGGTTCATGAACCGGCCACAGCAGCAGCGCAATGCAATTGATAAGTAAAGCCGCCGCCGAACTCCCTGTTAAAGTCTATGGGGGAAGTCTTAAGTGTTCATTTTAAAGGCTAATCTGCAAGTTTTGTCCTAAAAAGTGTTTGGGGACCTCAGTCCTGCCCCAGGGGACATGTATCAATGCTTTTAAAAATTTTTTAAAACGGCCGTTTTTTCGGGAGCAGTGATTTTAATAATGCTAAAAGTGCAACAATAAAAGTGTAATATTCCTTTAAATTTCATACCATGGGGGGCTGAAAAGAAAAAAAGCTGTTTAAAACTGGCTCGCGGCAATAATGAATTGTCGGCTCCTGGCAATTGTGAGAAGATTCATTCCTAAAACAAAAAAAAAAAAGCGTGGGGGTCCCCCCCAAATTCCATTAGAAGGCCCTTCAGGTCTGACATTAGTATTAAGGGGAACCCCGCCGTCAATTAAATAAAAAAATGACATGGGGTTCCCCTCAAATATCCATAGCAGGCCCTTCAGGTCTGGTGTGGAATTTAAAGGGAACTCCACGCCAAATTAAAAAAAAAGGCGTGGAGTCCCCCCCAGACCCTTATCCGAGCACGTTGACCTGGCCGGCCGCAGAAAAGAGGGGGGGAAAGAGCGCAGCCCCCCTCTCCTGAACCGCACCAGGCCACATGCCCTCAACATTGGGAGGGTGCTTTGGGGTGCCCCCCAAAGCACCTTGTCCCCATGTTGATGGGGACAAGAGCCTCATCCCCACAACCCTTGCCCGGTGGTTGTGGGGGACTGCTGGCAGGAGGCTTATCGAAATCTGGAAGACCCCTTTAACAAAGGGGCCCCCCAGATCCCCCCTGTGTGAAATGGTAATGGGGTACATTGTACCTCTACCATTTCATGAAAAAAAAAAGTGAAAAGTGTTAAAAAAGACAAAAGCCGGTTTTTGACAAGTCCTTTATTTATATCTTCTTTCCGCTTCTTCTTCTTCCATCTTCTTCTTTTCTTCTTTCCTTCGGGTTTCTTCCTCCATCTTCTTCTTCCTCTGCTTCTTTCTTGGGTCTTGTAGTGCCGCATCTTGACCGGCGTCTTCCACCATCTTCTTCTCCTTCAGCTGGCCTTCTCGTCCGCATATTCTTCTTCTTGGCCGGAGGTGCCGCTTCCAATTGAATTCCCCGCTGTGTGCCGGACCACGCCCCCTCTGATGCCACAGGCAAACTCTTAGGAAAGTCCCCGTGTTGTGCATGTGCGTCAGAGGGGGGCATGGTCACATGAGCGTCAAACGGCGGGGAATTCAATTGGAAGCCGAGCCTCCGGCGAAGAAGAAGCCGCGCACAAGCTTCCAATTGAATTCCCCGCTGTCTGAAGCTCATGTGACCATGCCCCCCTCTGACGCACATGCACCACATGGGGACTTTCCTAAGAGCTTGCCTGTGACGTCAGAGGGGGTGTGGTCCGGCACACAGCGGGGAATTCAATTGGAAGCGGCACCTCCGGCCAAGAATAAGAATATGCGGACGAGAAGGCCAGCTGAAGGAGAAGAAGATGGAAGAAGACGCCGGTCAAGATGCGGGACGAGAAGACAGAAGCAGAGGAAGAAGAAGAAGATGGAGGAAGAAAGAAGATATTAATAAAAAACTTGTCAAAAACAAGGTACAATGTACCCCATTACCATTTCACACGGGGGGGGGGGCGGGATCTGGGGGGCCCCTTTGTTAAAGGGGTCTTCCAGATTTCGACAAGCCTCCTGCCCGCAGACCCCTACAACCACCGAGCAAGGGTTGTGGGGATGAGGGCATGTGGCCTGGTGCGGTTCAGGAGAGGGGGGGGCCGCGCTCTGTCCCCCCCTCTTTTCTGCGGCCGGCCAGGTCAATGTGCTCGGATAAGGGTCTGGTGTGGATTTGGGGGGGGGACTCCACGCCAATTTTTTTTTAAATTTGGGGTGGAGTTCCCCTTAAAATCCACACCAGACCTGAAGGGCCTGGTATGGATATTTGGGGGGAACCCCACGTCATTTTTTTTTTAAATGACAGCGGGGTTCCCCTTAATATCCATATCAGACCTGAAGGGCCTGTAATGGAATTTGGGGGGACCCCCACGTTTTATTTTTTATGAATGAATCTTCTCACAATTGCCGGGAGCCGACAATTCATTATTGCCGCAAGTCAGTTTTAAACAGCTTTTTTTCTTCAGAATGTCACTTTGTGCAGGGACATTTCTAACCATGAGAAAAGTGCGCTTTCTCACATGCTGACATTACACCATCCCATGGTACAAAATTTAAAGGAATATTTCACTTTTATTGTTGCACTTTAACCACTTCCATACCGCGCCTATTCTGGCACTTCTCTCCTTCATGTAACAATTATATCTTCTTCCTTGAAAATTACTCAGGACCCCCAAACATTATATATATTTTATTAGCAGACACCCCAGGGAATAAAGTGGCGAGCATTTTTTATTAAAAATTTCCAACGGTATTTGCGCAAAAAAAATTCTAACGTCTTTTTTATTTTTGCTTAAAAAAAAACCTGTTTCATGAATTAAAAAATAACAAAGCAGTAAAGCTAGCCCAATTTTTAGGGATAAGGTAAAAGATGATGTTACACCAAGTAAATAGATACCTAACTTGTCACGCTTTCATATTTTGCACACTCATGGAATGGCGCTAAACTTCGGTTTAAAAAATCTCCATAGGCGACGCTTGACTTTTTTTTTCAGGTTACCAGTTTTGAGTTACAGAGGAGGTCTAGTGCTAAAATTATTGCTCTCGCTCTAACGCACACTATGATACCTCACATGTGTGGTTTGAACGGTGTTTACATATGTGGGTGGGACTTGCATGCGTGTTCGCTTTTGAGTGCGAGCTACTAGGGACAGGGGCATTTTAATTTAGATTTTTATTTGTTTTTTGTTTTTTTTAACATAATATTTATATTTTTCACTTATCTTCCTATTACAAGGAATGTAAACATCCCTTGTAATAGGACTAGTGTGTGACAGGTCTTCTTTATGGAGAGAGGCGGGGTCAATAAGACCCCACATCTGTCCTCCAGGCTGGAAAGCATGGAATTGGAAAAAACAAACAAAACACACTGATCTCATGCTTTCAGCTGCAATCATGTTCGTTCAGCGCAGTGGTGTAGTGTATAGCACGTTCACCTAGCAGCAAAAGGGTTGCTGGTTCGAATCCCGCCCGTGACACCATCTGCCTGGAGTTTGCATGTTCTCCCGGTGCGGTTTTCCTCCCACAATCTAAAAACATGCTGTAAATTGGATCCTGTCTAACAAGACCCAAGAAAGAAGAAGAAGAAGATTGAGGAAGAAACCCGAAGGAAAGAAGAAGATGGAAGAAGAAAGAAGATATTAATAAAGGACTTGTCAAAAACCGGCTCTTGTCTTTTTTTACACTTGACACTTTTTTTCCCCGTGAAATGGTAGAGGTACAATGTACCCCATTACCATTTCACACAGGGGGGGCCGGGATCTGGGGGGCCCCTTTGTTAAAGGGGTCTTCCAGATTTCGATAAGCCTCCTGCCCGCAGACCCCCACAACCAAGGGGCAAGGGTTGTGGGAATGAGGCCCTTGTCCTCATCAACATGGGGACAAGGTGCTTTGGGGGGGTGGTCACATGAGCGTCAGACGGCGGGGAATTCAATTGGAAGCTTGTGCGCGGCTTCTTCTTCGCCGGAGGCTCGGCTTCCAATTGAATTGCCCGCCGTCTGACGCTCATGTGACCACGCCCCCCCCTCTGTCACACATGCACCACACGGGGAATTTCCTAAGAGCTTGCCCGTGGCGTCAGAGGGGGGCGTGGTCCGGCACACAGCGGGGAATTCAATTGGAAGCGGCGCCTCCGGCGAAGAAGAAGAACATGCGGACAAGAAGGCCAGCAGAAGGAGAAGAAGATTGAAGAACACGCCGGTCAAGATGCGGCACTACAAGACCCAAGAAAGAAGCAGAGGAAGAAGATGGAGGAAGAAACCCGAAGGAAAGAAGAAGATGGAAGAAGAAAGAAGATATTAATAGGACTTGTCAAAAACCGGCTCTTGTCTTTTTTAACACTTTTCACTTTTTTTTTGTGAAATGGTAGAGGTACAATGTACCCCATTACCATTTCACACAGGGGGTGGCCGGGATCTGGGGGGCCACTTTGTTAAAGGGGTCTTCCAGATTTCGATAAGCCTCCTGCCCGCAGACCCCCACAACCACCGGGCAAGGGTTGTGGGGATGAGGCTCTTGTCCCCATCAACATGGGAACAAGGTGCTTTGGGGGCACCCCAAAGCACCCTCCCAATGTTGAGGGCATGTGGCCTGGTGCGGTTCAGGAGAGGGGGGGGCGCGCTCTGTCCCCCCCTCTTTTCTGCGGCCGGCCAGGTCAATGTGCTCGGATAAGGGGTCTGGTGTGGATTTTGGGGGGGACTCCACGCCAATTTTTTTTTAATTTGGCGTGGAGTTCCCCTTAATATCCATATCAGACCTGAAGACCCTTCTACTGGAATTTGGGGGGACCCCCACGCTGTTTTTTTTTTTGTTTTATGAATGAATCTTCTCACAATTGCCGGGAGCCGACAATTCATTATTGCCGCGAGTCAGTTTTAAGCGGCTTTTTTTCTTTTCAGAATGTCATTTTGTGCAGGGACAGGTTTAACCACAGGAAAAGTGCGATTTTTCACATGCTGACATTACCCCCCCCCCCATGGTACGAAATTTCAAGGAATATTACACTTTTATTGTTGCACTTTTAGCATTATTAAAATCGCTGCTCCCAAAAAAACGGCCGTTTTAAAAAATAAAAAAAGCATTGATACATGTCCCCTGGGGCAGGACTGAGGTCCCCAAACACTTTTTAGGACAAAACTAGCCTTTAAAATGAACACTTAAGATTTCCCCCATAGACTTTAACAGGGAGTTCGGCGGCGGCTTTACATATCAATTGCATTGCGCTGCTGCTGTGGCCGGTTCATGCGCCTAATTAAGGCTTCATCCAGTGCACTAATTAAGGCATGAACCGGCGCAGCGCAGTGACAATAGTAAATCAGCCCCACTGTGTTGATGGGGGAATCAAGCAATTTTCTTTCCTTTCACACTTGGTGGAAGTAAAAGAAAATCCCATAATCTATGGGCTGCTTTGGGATCAGAGGGAATATGTTTAATCTTTAATAAAATCCCAAATATTGACGGTCGAATATTTTAGCCGCAAATTGCTTGTTACATTCCTGATGAACTCGCTTGGTTTGAGTAACACCCAACGCATTGGTTTGTCTGCTTTGAACAGTGAAATTAAGATAAATTGCAATAAAAAAACACTTTGATAAAAAAAAAAAAAAAAAATCCAAAATATTAGTCACAGGGAGATAGAACCTATTGTTTCTGATGGTACGCAGTGTGAGTTCTGGTTCTACAGGACCACCTAGGGATCAATATCCCAAAGTGAGCTCTCGGCTCATTCCTCCTCCACCAAGCATTGTGCTTTCTCTGGTTGGCAAGTCACCAAGGGCGATTTCCAAGGTGGCGCTCTGTGATAACTGGGTCCTTTGGGTTCAGCTGATCACAGATCGGGGTAAAGGACCAATCACAGCAGCCCTTTACCACATGATCAGCTGTGTCTAATGACAGCCGATCACAGGATGTAAACACAATCGGCTTTTCTTTCCTAACGCTGACAGTGTGAAAACAGAAAAAGAGAGCAGATAACCGCCTTGATTGAAAGGGACATGGACACTCATAATCAGGGCACTGATTATCAGTGCAGTCCCAACTGTACCCACCAGTGCTGCCAATCTGTGCCCACCAGTGCTGCCAGTTAGTGCTCATTTGTGCCTCATCATCAGAGTTACCTATTAGTGCTGCTCATCAGTGCCACCAACCAGTGCCTATTAGTGCCACCTATTGGAGCCCATCAGTGCTTACTATTAGTGTCCTTTAGTGCCACCTATCAGTGCCCATCTGTGCCGCCTATCAGTAGCCATCAGTGCTGCCTCATCAGTGCCACCTATCAGTGCCTATAAGTGCTTATCAGTGCCTATCAGTGCAGACTATCAGTGTCCATAAGTGCTGCCTATCAATGCCCTTTATTGCCACCTATCAGTACCCATCAGTGCCGCCTTATCAGTGCAAAGCAGCCTCATCTGTGCCACCTTGAGGCGATTTAGTTTGCATTTGCAGTGCTATACAAGTTCTCACTCACTCACTCACTCACTCACTCACTCACTCACCTCATCAGTGCCTGTCAGTGCAACCTATGAGTGTCCTTCTGTAATGGTCACCACCGTTTACGATCTTCCATCAACCCAAGACAGCTTATACGACACTCCACAATCCAGCAGACACGATCCATATCAATTCCCTCAGAGAGACGAGACATACGCTCTGTGCTTTCTGGTTTCAAATGTATGAACGCTTTAATGGTACACTTAGCTTTCTTATATACAGTACAGCATGTTAAAGTTAATCACAGGAACAATGAACTCTCCACCCACACATCACACCATGGGGGGCTTCAACCACATTCTTTTAGATAATGATATCCAGTTGAGCTAATCACTAATTGTAACAGAATGCATTATCCAGGCATTTCGGCACCGGTCTATAATTAACATGACCTAATTATTACACTTGAGAAGTCACATTCCTTTAGATAATGACATTCAGTTGAGTTAATTACTAAATGTAACAGAATGCATTATCCAGACAGCCTGGCTCCGCATATAGCTTGACAAGTCACATTCCTTTACTAAACATAATTGACATGCTAATTCCCTAACCCTGAAAGGAGACCTCTGACCTTTAGACTGCTAACTCACAACACATATCTATCATCAATAGACTTTTCACATTTTTAGCATCACACAATTAGTTCCCCTCAATCCACATCTTAGTCAGACTTCCTGTCTCCGACAAAAAGGTATTCACAGCTGATCATCAATGGGCTTTAAACAGTGTTATCACACAATGAAAAGGTCTTAGGAGTCTATTGACCTGGTTTGGGTCAACATTAACCAACACCTGTAATATCTCAAGACATCCTGCAATATGAACTATTATTAACCACTTAATGACCGCCGCATGTACATTTACGTCGGCAGAATGGCACCGACAGGCACATCAACGTATATATACGTTGGTGCCTTGGGGGGGATTGGGGGTCCGATCGGACCCCCCCCCCCGTACATACGGCGGTCTGCGCGGCTGCAGGAGCGATCCGACAAGAGGGGGCGGCTATCTGTTTTCACCCGCCCCCTCTGGATCGCTCCCAGCCAATGCGTGCGCCTGCCCGACCTGTCACTTCCTCCTCCACAGGAAGGAGGAAGCGATGTGATCTCTCCCCTCAGCGTTTTTTTCAACCACCGCTGAGGAGAGATCACCACACACGTATGTCTGCACAACACTACACTGACACGAAACACATTTAACCCCCGCAATCGCCCCACCTCCCCCTGTCACAGTGTCACTGAATGCAGTAATCATACATGTATGATTACTGTATTTAGTGTCAGTGTGACAGGAAGTGTGACAGTCAGTTAGTGTTAGTGTCAGGGTAGCCCCCCCACCAATAACGTTTTAACCCCTTGATCACTGCCCTAGTTAACCCTTTCACTCCCTATTGCCAGCATCACTAAGTGATCATTTTTCTGATCGCTGTATTAGTGTCGCTGTTCCCGCTAGGTAGCTAATTTTTTTTTTATTGCGATTTTTTTTTTTACTAAAGACATGTGGCTAAATAAATTTTGGCCTAAATGTTTGACTAAAATTTAGTTTATTGGTTTTTTATTATAACAAAAAGTAAAAAAATATAGTTTTTTTTTCAAAAATGTCGCTCTATTTTTGTATATAGCGCAAAAAATAAAATTTGCAGAGGCGATCAAATACAACCAAAAGAAAGCTCTATTTGTGGGAAAAAAAGGACGCGAATGTCGCATGACCGCGCAATTGTCTGTTAAAGCGACGCAGTGCCGAATGGCAAAAACCCCTTGGGTCATTTGCCAGCATATTGGTCTGGGTCTTAACCGGTTAATGTCCCATCTCATGTAATTTATAATTAATATTTCCCAGTCACCCTATGGCCCTATTGGACATAAGGTGACCCTAGACATAAGAGTCCTTGGTGACGCCGGCACAGGAGCACCCTGCATCCCTCAAAAGTCTCTGGGTGTCACGGGTCATCCCGTTACACCATCCATGCAGCCTCATCAGTGCCTTTAATTGCCACCTATCAGTACCCATCAGTGCCGCCTCATCAGTGCAAAGCCGCCTCATCGGTGCCACCTCATCAGTGCCTGTCAGTGCAACCTATGAGTGTCCATCCGTGCAGCCTCATCAGTGCCCTTTATTGCCACCTATAAGTACCCATCAGTGCCGCCTCATCAGCGCAAAGCGGCCTCATCAGTGCCATGTCATCAGTGCCTGTCATTAGTGCAGCCTCATCAGTGCACATCAGTGAAGGATAAAAATTACCTGCAAAATTTTAAAACAAGCTATGAAAAAAGTTTTGTTTTTATCAAAATTTTCCATCTTTTTTTTCATTTTTGAAAAAAAAAAACAACCACTGGTGATTAATTATAACCCAAAAGAAAGCTCTAGTTGTGTGAAAAAAAATGACAAAAATCAAATTTTGGTACAGCGTTGAATGACAAAGTGTGACAGCGCTGACAGCTGAAAATTGGCCTGGGCAGGAAGGAGGTAAAAGTGCCCAATGAGTAAGTGGTTAATGTAAGCACTGAGCTTGTTCTATGTATTGTACGTGCAATGTATAGGACATTCAATGAATACATTTTTTTTTTTTTTTTACCTTTACAACCCCTATAAATGTTCTATTCTTGATTATTTATTTCTTTTTCAGAGGGTACTCCTATAATTACCGCACTACACACACGGCGTCAACATCGAAGCCCGCACCGCAAACTGCCCTCCCGCGATACGAGTCAAGTAACAGTATCTCTAAATACGGCAAGAACGCCTACGTCTAACATTAGACATCCGCTCTAAGACTTCACTGTAGTGAATGTACATTTCTGCCATAACGTGCCGTTACGTCATAACCGCTCATCTAAAGGTTCACTTTTCATCATTGGTCCGCCTTCATTTTCAGTCACCATGCGTCAACGCATCACTGCACTTACCAAACCCCAAGGAGACGTTTTTTTTTTTCCCTGGAGTCGTTTATCATTTTGCCGTCTGTAAATGTGGCTTGATGCCAAAAAAACTCATCTCATCTCGTCTTCAATGTCCACATTAGACCTCTTTCTGCTCAGGAAAAATGGGGCAAAACCCTCCTACACGGGGAATAGATATTTAGCTATTTACATTCAAATGCAAAGGATGTCGAGTTTTTTTTAGGTGTTTGTGCAAAGTACATTTTAGTAGAGCACCGGTTTAAGTTGTGAAGACACCTTGTTCATGGACTGAACACAAAGACTCCATGGTAAGCTTCTTAAAGTGAAATCAGTCAACGTTTTATTGTACAGATTTGGCCCTCTACTCAGGGACACCATCCAGATTCCTTCACAGTAATTCTGCCGGTCCTGGAATGAATGATGATATCAATTTTCTTGGCAAAATCATGACAACAGATGGCGAGCATCCAACAAGGAACGTGTGGGGCAGAGGTCATGTACCGGTCACCCATGTTCCTCCATATTGGACTTGTTAGGCAAAAGGATTACATGTGAAATTGTATTAGAAGATCGTTTGTTTGCTTTGTCTACTATTTTATTTTTATTTTTTTAATTACATAATGATGATTGATAATATATGGAAAATGTACTGACACACAGTTTTTTCTATCTGTGATAAATCTTTATTGTGTTTTCTAAAAAGAAGTTGGTTAGATAGTGAAGTGATCTTCACAAGAAGGTGGTTCCTAGTTTTTCAACGGCAATGGAGCTGGCGTATTCTAGTCTAGGCCAACAAGGCCCAGGCCTAGGGCAGCACGGAAAGAGTCCCCGTCGGCTTGCGCTACACTGTTAGTGTAGCGGCAGTCTTTTGGGGCACTCTGAGCTGAGAGGCAAATGAGTCTAGCGCCCCCATAAAGCGGATGCACTGCTTCCGGTAGTGGCAGCTGTGGCTCAAAATTTTTGGGTGGGGCCAAACAAACAAGAAAAAAAAAACAATTGAAGCCTCACTGTGCCCATCAAATGCAGCCACTGGGCCCATCAAATGCAGCCACTGGGCCCATCAAATGCAGCCACTGTGCCCTGTAATTGTCACCACTGTGCCTTGTAATTGTCGCCACCGTGCCCTGTAATTGTCGCCACCGTGCCCTGTAACTGTCGCCACTGTGCCCTGTAAAATGCTGCCCCCCGCCCGAACCGGTGAACCAGAACCGGTGAACATGATTGGCTGAGACGCCTGTCAGTCTTATCCAAGGAACGCACCCCTGTGCGTCCCTGGATAAGTATTTGGGAGCTATCGTCCTGGACCAGAGTAAGGGAGGGTTATAGCCCCTGTCAGTTTATTTTTTACAATCCCTGTCCCATTGCAGAGATTTCCCTTTACTTCCTGCCCCATAGCCAAACAGGAAGTGAGAATAAATCTATGCAAATTGAGAGGAATTCATTGCCCCTCCCCCTCCAGGACCTCAGAACTAGTGTCCTCACTCAAAAATGTCAGGGTGGGTCTTAAACAGCAAGGGGTGTGGCCTTGACAGGAAGGGGTGGGTCATATTTAAATTATGTGGGGCACAAGTTAATTCAGGCCTAGGGCAGCACAAAACCTGAATACACTACTGCGTAGAGGCACAGGTGAATGCGGTATTACACTTTTTAGTGTAGTTGCTGCTTTTTGTTTGTATCCGGCAACACTTGCAATTAGGGTTGTCCCGATACCACTTTTTTAGGACCGAGTACAAGTACCGATACTTTTTTTCATGTACTCGCCGATACCGAATACCGATACTTTTTTTAAATGTCATGTGACAGTTTTCAAACCACAATACAGACTAAGGATATTTTCTTTAGAATTATGAAGAACTCTAACTCAAGACATTATAAAAGAATAAAAATTTGTAAAAATTAATAAAAAAAAATTATTAGTAGTAGTAAAAAACTCAAAGAATTTTTACAGAACATGTTGATAAATACAAAAAAAGTATTCTATTTAGGTATCGGGAGCAAGTGCGCGAGTACAAGTACTCCCACAAATACTCGGTATCGGTATCGGTATCGGTATCTGGACAACCCTACTTGCAATACACAAGGCTTTGTAGAGAGATCCTTTCCAAGTTTTCTGGAAAAGATCATCTGTTCACAAGTTTCTGTGGTGGTCTTCAACCACTTCCCGACGGCCGTACGACTATATACGGCCGAAGGGTGGTTCTACTTCTCTGAGGCGCCATGTTTTTACGGCCGCCCCTTTCCTTGTTTCCCAAGCGCGCAGCGGGGAACTTCTGTGCTGGCCCTGTCCCTTGGACACAGCCAATCACAGATCACCGTGAACGGCCAATCGGAGTGGCCGTTTGGTAGGCGATCTGTGCGGCCAATGAGAGATGATCTCATATGTAAACATATGAGATCATTTCTCATTGCCGGCTCACACAGAGACAGCGTCCTGTGAGGGAGAGAGGAGACCGATCTGTGTCTCTTGTACATAGGGACACAATCGGTCACCCCCCCTCCCCCCACAGTTAGAACTAGAGTTGTCCCGATACCACTTTTTTAGGACCGAGTACAAGTACCGATACTTTTTTTCATGTACTCGCCAATTCCGAATACCGATACTTTTTTTAAATGTGTCCCCAAATGCAGCCATGTCCCCCCACATATTGCAGCCATGTCCCCGCACATATATTGCAGCCATGTCCCCCCACATATATCCAGCCTCACATATTGCAGCCATGTCCCCCACATATTGCAGCCATGTCCCCCCACATATATTGCAGCTATGTCCCCCCACATATATCCAGCCCCACATATTGCAGCCATGTCCCCCCACATATTGCAGCCATGTCTCCCCACATATATTGCAGCCATGTCCCCCCACATATATCCAGCCCCACATATTGCAGCCATGTCCCCCCACATATTGCAGCCATGTCCCCCCACATATATTGCAGCCATGTCCCCCCACATATATCCAGCCCCACATATTGCAGCCATGTCCCCCCACATATTGCAGCCATGTCCCCCCACATATTGCAGCCATGTCCCCCCACATATTGCAGCCATGTCTCCCCACATATTGCAGCCATGTCCCCCCACATATTGCAGCCATGTCCCCCCACATATATTGCAGCCATGTCCCCCCACATATATCCAGCCCCACATATATCCAGCCATGTCCCCCCACATATTGCAGCAATGTCTCCCCACATATTGCAGCCATGTCCCCCCACATATTGCAGCCATGTCCCCCCCACCATATTGCAGCCATGTCCTGTCCCCCATATTGCAGCCATGTCCTGTCCCCCATATTGCAGCCATGTCCCCCCCACCATATTGCAGCCATGTCCTGTCCCCCATATTGCAGCCATGTCCTGTCCCCCATATTGCAGCCATGTCCTGTCCCACATAGATGCAGCCATGTCCCCCATACCTAGTAGTAGTAGATGATGCTGGTGCCGCGTTAATCCCTGTGCATCACAGCACGCATTACAGGCAGCTTTCGTTTGAAATCTTCTAATGCCCGCCGCGCCATGTATAGACACTCCCCTTCTCGAGATTGGATGGATCCGTCCAATCCCCAGCAAGGGGGAGTGTCTACACACTTGCGGTATGTGGCAGCGGCTTTGCGGTATGCGGCGGGGGAAGTATTCTATTTAGGTATCGGGAGTATTTGCGGGAGTACAAATACTCCCGCAAATACTCGGTATCGGTATCGGGACAACCCTAGTTAATACACTATAGAGGGTACACATTTAACCCCTTCCTCACCCCCTAGTGTTAACCCCTTCCCTGCCAGTCACATTTATACAGTAATTAGTGCAGTTTTATAGCACTGATTGCAGTATAAATGTGAATGGTGCCAAAAATGTGTCCGATGTGTCCGCCATAATGTCGCAGTCGCAATAAAAATCGCAGATCGGCGCCATTACTAGTAAAAAAATAAATAATAATAATATAATAGTATTAATTCTGTCCCTTATTTTGTAGGCGCTATAACGTTTGCGGAAACAAGTCGCTTATTGCGATTTTTTTTTTTTACCAAAAATATGTAGAAGAATACGTATCGGCCTAGACTGATTTTTTTTTTTTTAATTGGGCTATTTTTTATAGCAACAAGTAAAAAATATTGTATTTTTTTTCAGAGGTGATCAAATACCACCAAAAGAAAGCTCTATTTGTGGGGAAAAAAGGACGCCATTTTTGTTTGGGAGCCACGGCGCACGGCCGCGCAATTGTCAGTTAAAATGACGCAGTGCCGGAAGCTGAAATTTCACCTGGGCAGGAGGGGGATATATGTGCCCAGTAAGCAAGTGGTTAAAGAGGGCCGGTGCTGTGGGAGCTGTGACCAAAAAAAAAGACAAGCACAGGTCAAAGGACTAGTCACCAGAATTGCCTATAGGCTTCCTGTAGCTCGGTGGTCTTTTTAAACAAAGTGCCATTTTGTTGTCCTTCAGACTTTTAGGGGGCCTGACTGTGGCCTTTGGGAGTAGAAAAGGTTTTGCCGTCAGTGGGGAAAAACGATGCCCCTATCTTTGGTGTCAGTGGGAGGATCTGTGCCCCATTGCCGTCATTGGGCCTCATTGCTGGTATCATTCTGAAAAATTGTGCCCCGTTGTTGGTGTCATTGGGAGAAATTGTGCCCCTTCATTGGTGTCAGTTGGGGGGGAGCATGTCCCATTTTTGGTATCAGTTACTGAAAGAGTGCCCAAAGGACGAGATAAAAGCAGGCAAAGGGCTGCATCTGAAATTTGGAGACTACAGCTTTAGCTAATCTGTTCCCGTGCCTTTGTGTGGAGGTGGCCATCTTAGCAGAGGAGCAGGGCTTCTCTTCCTCACATAAGAGCTGCCTGTCTGATGACTGCCAATCGCATGACTAGTCGGGTAGTGATCAAGAAGCAGCAGGAGAGTTGGAGGTATCAGAGCCACAGAATGGACAAAACAGAAGCAGGGAGATCCTTGCGCTGCAGGTCCTCAGGTACATCTTCCTCTCCAGCAAGGGAATACAGTGAGCAGCACATTACTGACATTACCAAATTGCACTCCAAATCTGGCAACTAGTATTCAGGTAGCCATGCCTTGGATCAGTGGTCTCCAAACTGGGGCCAGATGCGGCCCTTTTTTTGATTTCACCTGGCCCTTGGGGCACAATTTCATTCACTGACACCAACAAAGGGGCACAGTTCTTCCCAATGACACCAACAATGGGGCCCAATAACACCAATGGTGGGGGACAATTCCTTCCAATGACACCAACATGGGGTACAATTACTCCCAATGACACCACAGATGTGGCAAAATTCCTCCCAATGACACTAACAATGGGGCCAAATAACATTAATGATGGGGGACCATTTATTCCAATGACACCAAAGATAGGTCACAATTCCCCCCAATGGCATCAACAATGGGGCCCAATGACACCAGTGATGAGGCACAATTCCTACCAAAGACACCAATGGTGTGGCATAATTCCTGTCACTGACGCTAAAGATGGGGCATTGTTTACACCAACTGATGCTGGAACTTTTTCTACTCCCTATGGCCACAGACCGGCCCCCCTAAAGTGTTAAGGAGAGTAAACTGGCCCTTTGTATAAGTTTGGAGACCCCTGCCTTAGATCAAGGTTCCCCAACCCCCGGCCCTGGACTGGTCCCGGTCTGTGGCCTGTTGATGACCGGGCCGCACGGCAGGAGGTAAGAGATGACCGCAGTCCGCACAGGGCTAGCATAGAGCGCAGTCGCAGCTCCCCTCCTGCTGTACAGCCATGCCCATGTGCCCTCTGTCAGCTCTTCCACCCGGCCGATGATGCCATACTATAAGCAGGGCAGGGGGGCGATGGAAGCTGTCGCTTTTTTTTTTGCATGAGTTGAATTATAAACATCTCCCCTGTTCCTTGGCCTCCAGTAGAGTGAGTCCTAAGACTCCCTGGCCAATCAGGTCACAGGAACCACTTTCTGATTGGAGGAGAATCAGGAAGACAATCGCAAATATTAATTTGCAATTGTCACACAACTGGTGGGCCTGAGCTAGAGTTGCCACCTCATCCCTTTAAAACAGAACACATATGCATTACACAGGTTCTGGAGGCTAATTTAATGCAGATAAGGCACCAAGTGAGATTAATTACCCCCTTAATCAGCCACAGAACCTGTGTAATTAATATGTGTTCTGTTTTAAAGGGATGAGGTGGCAACCCTAGCCTGAGCAAACGAAAAACAAAAATCTCCTGCGCTCCGGTATTTTTTTGAAAGGTGCTATGAGTTGAGTTTGTTTAGACAATAGCTTCCAGAGTCTTGCAGCCCTCCTCAGAATCGTGGGAATTCATAAAACTAAGGAAAAAGAAAAAGATGGAGGGCGCACCGACCTAGTGTGATACTGCTAAATGAATTTTTATTAAAATATTAAAATCAATCATTATACTCACAATGTGGAGTTAAAATCAGGCTTAAAAAGACAGTACAGCAGAAATCCAACAGCAACAGCAGAGCTTGATAATCACTTGAATCTAGAATCGATGTTTAGAGCTGACGCGTTTCAGGGGCGTACCCCTTTCCTCAGAGCTTGGTGGTCTGCAGTGCTCCCTCGCCATGAGGCTGTGGGAATATATGTGCACCTATGCACAACTGAATGAGCATGTGCTGGAAGGTCAAGGTCACGGACCACTCCTCCCACAAAAAAGGAGGGGCTAATCCGGGACCCCCCCCCCCATTTACACACAGGGTCCGCGAGTGCATACAATTCCCACTTGCGCATATATATATATATGCATGCGTGTGCCCACTTCCCTTCAAATAGCCTGAAGCTCCCATGATGATGATCTCATCCTTTGTGTTGCACCCAATGGAGACTGTAAAAATAATAATAATAGTAATAATAATAATAGTACTACTAGTAATAATAATAATAATAGTAACACCAGTAGTGGGAACAAATATGTCTCCAAAGTCAGTATAGGGCAGACATCCCCATATACAGAGAGGCACTGCATGTCATATATTCAAGACATGTACAGTGGCCACATTTTTGTATCCATACTGGCGTGGTGGGAGCGGGGTATTTGATGGGAAGTGTCCTCCTGTTTTTTGTGTGTGTTACTCCCGAGAATGCGTTACTGTACTGTGCCTACCTCACTTTAGGAGAGCGCCACTTGCTATCTGTTTGCCCAGTCTGCTCGATGGACGTCAGCTGGAACGCACGCCAGCTGTAGCTAGAAGAGGCTGCGCTCCAGCAGCAGGGACCCATGATTCTTGCGCATGCGCACGACGTGCTATACGCTGCGCGCGGCGTGCATCAGACGCCTGCTTGTTTTCCATGGGTAAACAGTGCGTTCCAGCCGTCAAATCTAAAGGGTTGGAATGTCACTTTCATTCTACGTGGCGCTTACCCATAGGGAAAGATCGGATAGGCCCCTCTAGTGGTGGGAGGGTGAAATCTCCAGACACACAATTGCACAGCTCTACATCGGCCGGATGGGCCCCCTCAAGTGGTGGGAGGATGGAATCTCCTCGTACTCTGTTGGCCAGGCTTTCATATTTACAGTGAAAGCCTGACCCCAAACGGAGCCTATCCGCTGACCCTATAAGAGACAAGCAGGCGTCTGATGCACGCCGCGCGCAGCGTATAGCACGTCGTGCGCATGCGCAAGAATCATGGGTCCCTGCTGCTGGAGCGCAGCCTCTTCTAGCTACAGCTGGCGTGCGTTCCAGCTGACGTCCATCGAGCAGACTGGGCAAACAGATAGCAAGTGGCGCTCTCCTAAAGTGAGGTAGGCATAGTACAGTAACGCATTCTCGGGAGTAACACACACAAAAAACAGGAGGACACTTCCCATCAAATACCCCGCTCCCACCACGCCAGTATGGATACAAAAATGTGGCCACTGTACATGTCTTGAATATATGACATGCAGTGCCTCTCTGTATATGGGGATGTCTGCCCTATACTGACTTTGGAGACATATTTGTTCCCACTACTGGTGTTACTATTATTATTATTATTACTAGTAGTACTATTATTATTATTACTATTATTATTATTTTTACAGTCTCCATTGGGTGCAACACAAAGGATGAGATCATCATCATGGGAGCTTCAGGCTATTTGAAGGGAAGTGGGCACACGCATGCATATATATATATATATGCGCAAGTGGGAATTGTATGCACTCGCGGACCCTGTGTGTAAATGGGGGGGGGGTCCCGGATTAGCCCCTCCTTTTTTGTGGGAGGAGTGGTCCGTGACCTTGACCTTCCAGCACATGCTCATTCAGTTGTGCATAGGTGCACATATATTCCCACAGCCTCATGGCGAGGGAGCACTGCAGATCACCAAGCTCTGAGGAAAGGGGTACGCCCCTGAAACGCGTCAGCTCTAAACATCGATTCTAGATTCAAGTGATTATCAAGCTCTGCTGTTGCTGTTGGATTTCTGCTGTACTGTCTTTTTAAGCCTGATTTCAACTCCACATTGTGAGTATAATGATTGATTTTAATATTTTAATAAAAATTCATTTAGCAGTATCACACTAGGTCGGTGCGCCCTCCATCTTTTTCTTTTTTTTCTTAACCCTAGCCTGAGCCCACCTTTTTTTTTTCTTGAAGCCAGTTAGAGACGCTGGCTCCAATCACATGCCTAAGAAAAAAAAAACTCATTGGAATCCATGCATCCGGTGCCCTGCATTTAGATTAGAGTTCCGGATACATGGATTAGGGGGGACCTCGTATGGACGGGCCGCCACTCATATGCAGTCTTGATAGGAGAGAACTTGATAGAAATTGGCCAGCGGCAGGAGATGTTCTGGCAAATTTCTATGTGCCTGACAAGGCGGGGCCTATTAATGTTGAATAAAATGGCGTGTGTTGCTGCTAAAACTACGTGAAAGTATGGGATGTTGTTGCTGTATGTGAGCCAAACTAATTGTAAAACAATTAAAACCATTCCACATCCAAATGCTGTATGTGCTGCCAGCGTATGCTGTCACCGAGACTGGCTGCAAAAATTGTACTGTAACACAATCTACAGCTTTAACATAGAACTAAATGCATTTTTTTTGTTTGTTTTTTGTTTTGCCCTCTGTGTCCCATAAGGGAGATTTTCCTTCACATCCTGTCCCATGACCACAACAGGAAAGGAGAAGAGATCTCTTCAAATCGAGGAAATTCCTGGTTGTCCTCATTGAAAGATTTCCCTTCTATTACTGTTCTGGTCCCAAAATGTGGGACTTTTTTTTCATTCTTTTAATGATTAACAGGACAAATAAAGAGGTTGAATCTCTGTAACTGGGGCACAGATAAGGCCCCGTCAGTGGCGGCCCGTCCATAGGGACGCACGGGCGCCGCCCCCCCTCCCGCAGTCAAAATAAAAAAAATAAAAAAAATAATAAAACGGGCTCTTTAAGAACTTTTACTTTCAATAGATTTTTATTTTTTCAAATAAAGAATACAGATAAATTATGACAAAAGGCTGAAGTTACACCATCAAAACATTCAACAAACCGGGCATAATGACAGTAACAATGACTCAATTGATTTCAAATTACCCAACTATGGGTTGATTAAAGGAATCCAGCGAGCTTAATAACAGAGGAAGGGGCGGAAAAAGAGGTGTATATGGTGATCTTGCGCTCAGGGGAAACCTGCCTGTCCCGGACACCCCTAATGGGATCAATCTGTGTCCCAGCCAGGCGCCTCCCACTCCGCCTCCTCCTATAAAATTATTTGATGGGAAATTAGTGGGTTCGAATTTGGCTTCATTGAACCTCTAGCTCATACTAACAAAATAAGATAGGCCTATAGTGTTACCAAATTGCCCATATGAATAACCGGACGAAGAACAAAGAACATTACCTTCTGGTCATACAACTGTCTTAAAAGAATAGAAGTAAAAAGGAGAGAGAGAAAAGTGGGGGTAAGAAAGAGGGAAAGGAAGGGAAACATGAGCTTAACTTGTACTGAAGGATGCAGGTTGCGTGGGGTGTACCCCAGTCGCCAAAGGTATACCACAGTGGGATGCCCATGATCCCCACACGGCTTCAAATTTCTGATTCGTGTTTGAAAGAATGCTGGCCAGTTTTTCCTGCACCATGATCCACGAAATCTTGCGTTTTATTTCTGCAATGGAAACCCTGGGCTGTTTCCAAGCCCTTGCGATGGTAATTTTAGCCCCGAGGAGCATAAATCGGATCAGCTTCTGATTGGGCTTGGATATACCCGGAATCCGAGCATTTAGGAGAGCTACAGAAGCCGTTCTGGGGACCGAGCAACCAGTGACTGTACAAATGAGGTTAAAAATCCTCTTCCAGATTGGTCTGATTCTGGGACATTCCCACCAGACATGCACCATCGAGCCCAGGAGCTGACAACCTCTAAAGCAGCTGGGATCTGATGATGGGTAGATGGCCGCAAGCCTGGCGGGAGTCATATACCACCTCATAAGGACCTTTAAGTTTGCTTCCATCAGGGAAGTATTCAAGATGCCCTGAAAAGAATCAGAACAAGCTGCCTGCCAGGTCTCCAACTCCCACCCTATTTGGAGGTCTGCCTCCCAAGCCGTCATATAGGAAGACTTCTCAGTCGGGCGGGTGAGTGAAGAGTAGATGACAGATATTCCTCCCCTTTGTCCCATGGTCTGCCCGCACCAGAGCTCATAATCTGTAAATTTGGGAGGTAGAGGCCCATCCGTCCATAAAGTGTGTAGGAATTGTGATATTTGTTTGAATCTGAATTTTTCAGTGTCAGGGATGTCCAATTTAGTCACACAGTGGTCTAGTGTAAGAGGGCCTTTGGATGTGAAGAATTGTCCTATGCGGTACAGACCCTTATCCAACCACCAACTGAATGCTTTCCTGTCCATTCCCGGTGGGAAATCCGGGTTTTGGAATACACTGGCTAGAGGTTGACCTTTCGAAACCAGGGCAGGAAGGTTACGAAATCTATCCCAAAGGGCGTAGGATTGAGAAAGGGAGGGGGACAAAATGGGTGGTCTTCTCTTTTGGGGGCACCAGAGTAAGTGTTCTAGGGAGAACCGGGGGACAGCTTGACCCTCTATGTGGACCCAGTCTGGTTTGTCCAGTTTAGAGTAAACTACGGATAGTTGAGCTAGTCTGGCAGCTACGAAGTACTTATATAGGTGCGGTAGTCCTAGTCCTCCTCTTTTCCTATGGTTATATAGCGTGTTTTGGGGGATTCTGTAACCTGACTTGCCCCAAATGAATTTGAGTATTTTGCTTTGTAAAGTCTGCACGTGATCTTTTCTAAAGGGAATGGGAAGGGAGCGGAATAGATATAAAATTCTAGGAAGTAAAGTCATCTTTATAGAGTTAATTCTGCCCAGCCAGGAAAGATCATACTTAGCCCATTCATTCATGTCGGCCGTAAGTTTTTGGTATAGGGGAGGATAGTTATTTGTGTAAAGGGATTCTGTCCGAGCTGTTAAGGAAATCCCTAGATATTTGATAGATGAGGGACACCATTCAAATTTGAATGACTGTTGGAGGAGAGATACTGTAGGAGGTGGAAGGGATACGTTCAAGGCTTGTGATTTGGCATAATTGACTTGGAGACCTGAGAATTTAGAGAATTCCGAAATTACCTTACAAAGGTTTGGTAGGCAAGTAATAGGAGAAGTTAGAAATAGTAGTAAGTCATCGGCAAAGAGCCCACATTTATGAGTTTGATCTCCACATGAAACGCCTCGAATGTCGGGGTTCTGTCGAATGGCTATCGCTAGGGTTTCAATTGCCATTGCGAAAATGATTGGGGAGAGGGGGCATCCCTGTCTGGTACCCCTTGCTATGTCTATTGGAGAAGAGTAGTACCCTTGGATTCGAATTTGGGCCTTTGGTTTAGAATAGAGAGCTTGTATTACACCCATAAATCTTGGGCCAAAGCCCCATCGTTCTAGTAGGGGGAGAAGATATTGCCAGGACACAGAATCAAAGGCCTTCTGCAGATCAAGAGATAGGAGAAAGCCTTTTTGTTTCGGGCCTCCGTCCCAGTTGGATTGCAAAATTGAGACAATGTCCACTGCCCTTCTCACTTGATCTGGGCCTTGTCGACCTGGAATAAATCCGACTTGGTCCTTGTGAATATATTTATTAATGAAAGAGGAGATACGGAGAGCTAGAATTTTTGTAAGAATTTTTAGGTCATTATTTATCAGAGAAATGGGGCGATAGTTACAGACTTCTTCTGGGTTTTTATCCGGCTTTGGGATAACCGTAATGTATGCTGTATTAAGTTGCGTACCCAGAGGGGTGCCTTGAGTTTTGGAATTAAAAAAGTTTGTCATATGTGGGACTAGGGTATCTGCAAATGACCTGTAATAGAGGGCCGACAGTCCATCTGGGCCTGGGGCCGAGCCCTTTCGGAGGCCCTTGATTACTGTCGCCACCTCTTCAACCGAAAAGGGTGCTTCCAGCCTGTCTCTATGTTCTACGTCTAAGGATGGGATGGGTAGGCTGTCCAAAAAGTTGTCAATCGAAGCCCTGGGAATCTGTGGAGGGGCACTATACAGGTCAGAATAGAATGTTTCGAATGCCTCCAGGATCTTTTTAGGGTTGGATGTAGGTTCTTGACCTGCCAAGCGTATTTTGGGTAAGGAGTGAAACCTTGTTTTAGGGGACAATTTGGTCGCTAACAACTGGCCTATTTTTCCTTTTTGGGTGTAAAATTTATTGCCACTCCAGCGGAGAGATCTCTCCGCCTTCGTTGTGAGGGCTAAGTTAAGTTCTAATCTCAGCTTGTCAATATTCTCTAGTAAGGCTAAAGATGGTTTCTTTTTGTGTTGTGCCCTTAGGGTCCTATAAGACTTCTCCAGACGTACAATTTCTGCTTCGTGTTCTCTTTTGATTCGCGTGGAGATCTGAATGATCTTCCCTCTAATAGAGGCTTTATGGGCTGCCCACAGGGTCTCCGCAGAGATATCCTCAACATTGTTAATTGTGAAATATTCTTGAAGGGCTTTATTAATTTCCGTTGTAGTGGTTGGATTGGAAAGAATGGACTCATTTAGCCGCCAATGTCCGTTCCTTGCCATACCTGCTAAAGAGCGGATGGACATGATGACCATAGAATGGTCAGATAGGACTGTGTCTCTGATTTGGGCCTTGATCACTGTCGGAAGTACAAATGAAGGGATTAAAATATGATCGATCCTGGCATAGGTACTATGCGGGTGAGAGTAATGAGTGTAGTCCCTCTTTGAGGGGTTAGACTCCCGCCAAACATCCGTCAACCCCCTGTCATGGAGTAGTTTGGCAATTTTCAGGCTGACCCTAGAGGGTCTAGTAAGTTGAGCGGACAGAGGTCTGGATTTGTCCAAACCCTGGTCAAAAGCCACATTGGAATCCCCCCCCCAAATGACTGTACCTTCCAGAAGTGGGGTTAAAGTATCCAAGGTTAATTGGAAAAACTTGTCTTGCCCTTTGTTGGGAGAATAGTATGAGACCAGGGAGTATAGATGACCCTCAATTTTACCTTTAACCAGTATAAATCGTCCCTCTGGGTCTTTGAAGTCAGAGAGATACTCAAAGTTACAGGATTTGGAGAAAAAGATTGCGACCCCCTTGGTCTTGTTCTCGGCATTAGCCAAGTAGAAGAGGGGAAAGTGAGAGTGGACAAATTTGGGACTGTACCGCCCAGGAAAGTGGGTCTCTTGGATCATGAGAATGTCTAGTCTGAGTGATTTGTAACTATCAAAGATCTTTCGCCTTTTGACTGGGGAGTTCAGGCCTTGAACATTATGTGTGGCTATGTTGAGGGAGCTCTGTACGTGGTCAGCCATGGGGAACTGAAAAGCAACTCTGTCTGTCTCTACCTCCACTCACCCTGAGATGTCTTCTGTCCTCCCAACCTTGCCATTTGTCAGGATGGATGACTGGCAGCCCAGTGGACATTCCTCGATCGTAGGTACTGCAAGCTGAAAAATAATAAATGGTTAGGCTCATGTGGGAAAGATGGGGAATAGAAAAGGAAAGGACAGATTCGAAAGAGAGAAAGAAGTGGTGAAGAAGACTCCCAATCCAACTAAGGAAAAAGAGAAAAAATAAGAAAAAATACATTCTCGGGGAGGGGAGATGCCCCTCGAGAATTTCTACCAAGGTAGATCAAAAAAGGGCTTGCTCCAAATGCGAACAAGCGACCTCGCCCCCAGAAACCTTCTGGAGTCTAAGGGAGAGGTGGAGGTACATGGGGCCCACCCCAGCCAGGGCGCCCCTGAAAAATTGGTTACAACAACTATCAAAAACGAAACCGGAAGGAATTGAGTAATTCTAAACCCAGTTTGGTCGGATCTAAATCCGATCCGGATGTCCCCCCGTCCCCCCCCCAACGGGGATCGAGGAGGAGGGGACCTCAGAAGCAAGGTGGGGACAACCCCCTGCGGAAAAATTAGAATAAATGAAGAGATCTTTTTAGCAGGAGAAATACTGTTGAAATGTCAATTATCCAAAAAGTTGATTCTTCTGATCAGAGAACGTCTAAATCTCAGGCATAGGACCGACCAAAAATCTTGAAAGTTCAAGGAGTATATGACCAATGTGTCAGCCGAGATCTGGGTAAGTGGGTCCACTGTCTCTAGCTTTCTTAGATCTCGACCTGGTCCAGAGTAGGGAATTAGGGCTGGTGGGGGTCGGTCTCTTGGAGGTGTTTGGGATGCTATGAGAAGTATCCATGGCGGGTTCTTGCGAGATGAGCTTAAGGCGCTGTAGTAGTCTTTCTCCATCAGGAAAATTTGAGAAGGAGTAGTTTTTCCCTTTATCCGAGAACTTGACCGCAAAGGGGAATGCCCATTTATATTTTATATCCTTTTGGACCAGGACTAGGAGTAGCGGCTTTAATGACCGTCTTCGCTGCATTGTGGAGGGAGAAAGGTCTGCGTATATTTGGACGGGATGACCTTGGCACAAAACACTGGGCACAGAACGTGCTAGTCTCATGACTTCATCCTTTACAGCGTAAAAGTGGGGTTTGGCGATGATGTCCCGCGGTGAGCCGTCCTTTCTGGGTGGTCCCAGGGCTCTGTGGGCTCTATCCAGCTCTAAGCGAACTTGAGGGATGTTTGGAATCAAGTTCTGGATCAAATTTTGTACCGCTGCTGTAGTGTCAGTGATGGATTCGGGCAGTCCCCTGATCCGGAAATTGTATCTCCTGGATCTGCTCTCCAACTCGTCGATCCTGGAAAGGGCCACATCCAATTGCTCCTGTACTGTATGAATATGTTCTGAGTTCTGGTCTGTGGCTGCCACCGTTTGATCAAGCTTGTCTTCTATCGCTTCAATTCTGGTGCCCAGATTCTGGAAATCTGCTTTCAAATCTCCTGTTATTTTGGTAGCAGTCTGAGCGAGTCCCCTATCCAGGAGTTCAGCCAGAGCCTGATATAAGTCAGTCACAGAGAATGCAGAAGCTGCTGACAGGGTGCTGACAGAGAATTGAGCAGGCTGGCTCCTTATGTTAGGTCCTATGAGGGGTAGTGCAGAGCCCTCCCTATTTATGCCCTCCATATTACTGCCTGCCAGGGGTTCTGTGGGAATTGTTGAGGGGGACATGTCCTGCTGGTAACTTACTTGGACCAGTGGGGTAAAAGGCAGGGGTACCATATTTGAAAAAATCCTTCCCTCAGGCATCTCCTCAGCTCCGTTCTTGTGAGGTGCTGCAGCGGCGGCCATCTTGGATTTTTGCCGTTTTTTCAAATGAATAAAATGCGGCTTTAAAGTGTCCCTTTAAAAAAATTATGATGATAGGGGGGTGCCCTGATGTCTGGGGAAGCCGTGTGTGGTGATAGTTCCCCTTCCAGCCCGTTTTTGGCTGACTTATGGGCGCCGCTGGTCTGGGGTGGTGAGGAGCTCCCGGCTCAAGCAGCCATCTTCAGAGCTCCGCGCATGCGCCTCCTCCTCTTTAAGAACTTTTATTAGGCTAAAATGTCATTTTGACATTTTAGCTGAAGTTCTGGCGGCCATCTATAGAGGGCGCTGCAGCGCCACCCCCTCTCCCAAATAACACACATTCAATGCAATGCATTGAATGTGAGTTATCATTGTTGCCAGCTGCCTGGTCTATTCATATAACCGGACATGGGTCGCCGGTTACCCGAATAGCGGCAGCTGGTTGGCTGAGGGGAACTGCCGATCAAAGCCAGCGGCTCTGATAGGCTTTTCCAGTACCGCCCTTCGGCTCTCGGAAGTCTATACTCGGAGCGCAGGCAACCTGCGTTCCTTGCATAAGACTGACGGCCGTTTCAGCCAATCTGGTTCCCGGATTCTGGTTATCAGGAACCTGATTGGCTGAAGCTTCTCCATGGTGGCAGAAGACATCGAGGGAGGACATGGAAGCTTCAGGTAAGTGCTTTTTACAGGGAAAGGGGCGACAATGGGCACAGTGGCATCATGGGGCACAGTGGTGACAATTAAAGGGCACAGTGGTGACAATTGATGGGCACAGTAGCTGCGTTTGATGGCATGGCACATTGGTGACAATTGATGGGCACAGTTGCTGCGTTTGATGGCATGGTGCATTGGTGACAATTGATGGCACAGTGGTGGCGTTTGATGGCATGGCACATTGGTGACAATTTATGGCACAGTGACTGCATTTGATGGCATGGCACAGTGGTGACAATTGATGGGCACAGTAGCTGCGTTTTATGGCATGGTACATTGGTGACAATTGATGGCACAGTGGTGGCGTTTGATGGCATGGCACAGTGGTGACAATTGATGGCACAGTGGTGGCGTTTGATGGCATGGCACAGTGATGACACTTGATGGCACAGTGACTGCATTTGATGGCATGGCACAGTGGTGACAATTGATGGCACAGTGGCTGCATTTGGTGGCAATAGCGCAGTGGTGACAATTGATGGCACAGTGGCTGCATTTGGTGGCATGGCACAGTGGCTGCATGTGATGGGCCCACTGCGGCTGCAATATATTTTTTTTTCGTTTGCGCCCCCCCAAAAATTTTGAGCACCAGCCGCCACTGGGCCCCGTACACACGTACGAGAACCAAACAAAATTGGCGTCCTTTTTTTTCCCCACAAATAGAGCTTTCTTTTGGTGGTATTTGAATTTTTTTGCGATATAAACAAAAATAGAACGACAATTTGGAAAATAATTCAATATTTTTTACTTTTTGCTATAATAAATATCCCCCAAAAATATATATAAAAAAAATTACCTCTGTTTAGGCCGATACATATTCTTCTACCTGGTTTTGGTAAAAAAATTGCAGTTTGGGAGTTAACTACAAGGGGGCGCTGTGGGGGTTGTGTGACCTGAAGTGTGTTTACAACTGTAGGGGGTTGTGGCTGTAGGTCTGACGTCATCGATTGTGTCCCCCTATAACAGAGATGACACTATCGATGACGCCGCCACAGTAAAGCACGGGGAAGCTGTGTTTACACACGGCTCTCCCCGTTCGTCAGCTCCGGGGACCAAACGCGGGACTCCAGTGGTGATCAGGTCCCGTGGTCCCGGAGCTTCGGACCAGGTTGCAGGAGCGCGCCGCGGGCGCGCACCCGCGACCCCATGGCAGGGCTTAAAGGGCAAAGTACAGGTATGTTGATGTGCCCAGCCGTGCCATTCTGCCGACATATATCGGCGTGAAGGGGTCCTTAACCACTTGAGACCCGCGCTATTGACAAAAGACGTCAACAGCGCGGCTCTCAAGTGCCAAGTGGACGTCTTTAGACGTCTTTTTAAGTGCATTACCGGGTAAACACTGTCCCGCCGCATCGCTGAGGATCCGATGCATGTACCTGGCGTCCGCGATGTCCGTCGGGAAAACAAGAAGATGACAGCAGGGACGTGGAGCTCTGTGTGGAAACACAGAGCTCCACGTGCTGTCAGAGGAGAGGAGACCGATCTGTGTCCCTTGTACATAGGGACACAGCATCGGTCACCTCCCCCAGTCACCCCCCACACAGTTAAAAAACACCCAGGATACACACTTAACCCCTTCCTCACCCCCTAGTTTTAACCCCTTCCCTGCCAGTCACATTTATACAGTAATTATTGCATTTTTATAGCACTGATCGCTATATTAATGTGAATGGTCCCAAATTTGGGTCAAAAGTGTCCGATGTGTCCGCCGCAATATCGCAGTCCCAATAAAAATCGCAGATAGCCGCCATTACTAGTAAAAAAAAAATAATAAAAAAAATCATAATTCTGTTCCCCATTTTGTAGGCGCTATAACTTTTGCGCAAACTAGTCGATTATTGCGATTTTTTTCTTTTTTTTACAAAAATACGTAGAAAAATACGTATCGGCCTTAACTGAGAAAAAAAATATGTTTTTTTTAAAAAAAAATGGGATATTTATTATAGCAACAAGTAAAAAATATATATATATTTTTTTAAATTGTCGCTCTTTTTTTGTTTATAGCGCAAAAAATAAAAACCGCAGAGGTGATCAAATACCACCAAAAGAAAGCTCTATTTGTGGGGAAAAAAGGACGCCAATTTTGTTTGGGAGCCACGTCGAACGACCGCGCAAATGTCAGTTAAAGCGACGCAGAAGCTGAAATTTCGCCTGGGCACGAAGGGGGTTTATGTGCCCAGTAAGCAAGTGGTTAAAAGATTTGTGTATTTACAATTTTAGTCTCGGAGCCACATAAAAAGACCCTCACCTTCGCTGTATAGAATTTTTCTAAATTATTTTTGTCCCCCATGGCAGTGCCCAACTCCCAATGCCTTTTTAAAAAAAAAATATTGCTCTATTAGCCATCAAAATTGCCCAAAAATTAACAACATGACTTGACCTCGCCATAGATTGCAATGTGATATCCCTCCCAAGTCTGGGTTCACCAAATTTCCAACATGATTCGCCCAAAACCTTGGCAAATCAAACCTGGGCAAATTCATCCATCACTAGCCATGCTTACTACAAGCCATCTATTTACTGACTTTTTTTTTTTTACTGGAATTTCTAATGTTTTTGGGATGTTAAATCAGGGGCTCTGCGGTAATACGTTGTTTTTTTCCAAGATGCTTCTGGCGCTCTTACCTTATATAATACGGTACTCGCATTTCCTAATTTTATAGCCGCCAGCATTCCTATTCAGCCGCAAAAGATCATTTATACAATTCTGGGATGGACGCTTCCATCTTGCTTGTGAAGCCCACAAGCAAATCCTTCCCGGATGCGGTGAATGCTGATGTCCCAGCATTCACCGATCTATCCCGCGTATGTGCAGTGTTGACGGCGAGCGGCGCCGTCAACACTACACAGTTGCCATTACCGCGGCCAGCGTCCTGACAAGTTCACGTCCCGTTGTGACGACACACACAGCATCTTTTCTATCAGCTATAGCTCAGAACGTGCACTGAGCAGCTGATAGGAAAGGTCACGTGACCCGTGAGATAACGCGGGACTACAGTACAGTGCGTCTCCTGGAGGTCTCGACACATCACTCCCAGGAGACATCGCGCACAGCCGGGGAAAAATAAATACACGCCCACTCCCGCAGGGATTGAAACCCGAAAGCCACAGGAAAAGCTCCTGAAACAAGGTACCGTATTTGCCGGCGTATAAGACGACCCCCTATTTTTCCAGGAAAAATGTTGGTTTTGGGATGTACTCGCCGTATAGGACTACCCCCTTCCTACTAGTCTGTCTGGAAGCTGAGGGGTAGCCAGAACAACTGCTGACAGGAACAAGCTTTTTTCAAATCTCACTGTGCCAGTCCATTCCATGCCCCCACTGTGCCAGTCCATTCCATGCCCCCACTGTGCCTGTGCATCACATGCCCCCCACTGTGCCTGTGCATCACATGCCCCCCACTGTGCCTGTGCATCACATGCCCCCCACTGTGCCTGTCCATCACATGCCCCCACTGTGCCTGTCCATCACATGCTCCCACTTTCCCGGCCAAGACGATCGATCTCCCTACCTTGCTGCGGGCATCCATGTCTCAGGCTGCAGCATCCATGATTCAAAAGCCGCGCCGGCGCCTCCTCCTCAGACTGTCCGTGATAGGCGGAACACTAATTTACCCAGCATAGCCTCTGATCAGGCATCCGTGATAAGCGGAACACTGAACACAGGCCCTGCTGGGTAAATTAGTGTTCCGCCGATCACGGACAGTCTGAGGAGGAGGCGCGGCTTTTAAATCATGGATGCGGCAGCCTGACGGAGATGGATACCGGCGTATAAGACGACCCCCGACTTTGGATGCATTTTTTGGCATCCAAAAGGTCGTCTTATACGCCGGCAAATACGGTAATGAATGACATACGAAAAAAAAAACTATGGATACTACATATATTAAGGCTGGTGGTGTTGGTAAGACCAGGGCTTTTTTTCAGGGGGAACTTGGGGGAACTCAGTTCCACCACCTTTGGCTCAGACTCATTGGTGCCTGCTCACTACAATCATTTGTAAACACAGAAGTCTGGTTTCTGTGTTTACAAGTGACAGCTCTGCACTCTGTGTGTAACCCCCTGAACTCTACACTCTGTATGTAATGCAATCCTGGTATTTAATGTTCCTTTAAGACCCTTCTACTGTTTTTGAAATCTGAACGGGGTCGTGGGTTGAGTTCCACCACCTATTTTCTGAGAAAAAAAGCTCTGGGTAAGACGAACTTAATATTTAGGGTGAACCTCCCCTTTATAACAGGGACACTCAGGCTGGTGTCTTTGGTGTCTGATTTTAAAATATTAAATGCCTATTTCTGTGTAATTAAAGGGGTTGTAAAGGTAAATGTTTTTTCACCTTAATGCATCCTAAGCATTAAGGTGAAAAAACATCCGATGGTACCGCCCCCCCCCCCCCCCCCCGAGCCCCCGTTTTACTTACCTGACCGTTCGAAATTGCCGGGCGCGTCCACGTCATCCTCTTCGGTTCCCAGCCTGGCCGTTGATTGCCTAGGCAGATTCAGCCCAGATGCAATACTTGAACTAACCACAACCCTGCAGGATGACATCACCAGCAAGACACACCGCTCACAAGCAGTGCAGCCACTGGTGAAGGTCCTGGCAACACTTAATTTCCTTGCAAGTGGATCATTCCAGCGTACAAGTGGAGTGGTGGCTGGGATGTCACAGTCCTCCATGAGCAGATGTGTGCACCAGGTTGTCCCTGCAATCCTCAGACGCATGTCCAACCAGTTCATCAGACCCACCACTGAGGAGCTGCGGCTGAAGGCAATGACAGATTTCTACAGCATTGCCAGATTCCCACGCACTGTGGGGGCCATTGATTGCACACATGTGGCCCTACAGCCCCCCAGTGCCACAGAGCACATATACCGCAATCGGAAGCATTGGCATTCCATCAACGTACAGGTGATAGATGATGCCCAACGCCTCATATGGCACGTCCGTGCCAAACACCCCGGGTCCAGCCATGACAGCTTCATATACCGTCAGAGCCCCATCCCAGCAGAATTTGAGCAGAACATGTATGGGGACAGCTGGCTGGTGAGTGACATGGGTGGCAGGCATGACTATCCCCTTCCGTGAAGCACATCAGAAGTGGCACATGCATGACTAACATCCTCCTGTCTTTTCCCTTACAGGTGACTCTGCATATGCACTGGGACCCCATCTCATGACTCCTTTCCGGAACCCCCAAACCAGAGGAGAGAGAAAATACAATGAAGCACACATCAAAACCTGTGCAGTGGTGGAGCAAACATTTGGGCTCCTGAAGTCCCGTTTCCGCTGCCTGGATAAGTCCGGGGGGACCCTATTGTATTCCCCTACCTTTGTGTGTCAGATCATCGGTGCATGTTGCATTCTGCACAACTTTGCTATGAGAAAAGGCCTGCAGATTGACATACGTGATGACCTGACCCCCAACCCACACAGTCCCCACCTGCCAGAGGAGAACCGGTCTGCTGATGGAAGAGCAGTCAGGAGGGTCCTCGCCGTAGGCATCTTTGGACACTAAACCAAAACATTTATCACACAGAGAATGCACGCGTGTACACCACTGATGTCCCTAGATCACACACACCACATGCACATCGCATTGGATTAGCCCAAGTCCAGCATGTAGGACTTGGGAACAGCAACGCCAGCGTCAAGGCCCCAATGATGTCGCTGTCCATTCATACACCTTTCACACGTCATTCATACAGCCGTGGGGTTAACTTCACCACCACGGCCGAGGGTGACACCCCTTACTGGCAGGAGTGCCACCCCCTCACATTCACACACCATTCACACTGCAACGTGTGCAGTATCAAAAAAAAAAAACTCATAACCTGAGTATAAATCCAAATAAAATAAAAAACTCATAACCTGAGTATAAATCCAAATAAAATAAAAAACTCATAACCTGAGTATAAATCCAAATAAAATAAAAAACTCATAACCTGAGTATAAATCCAAATAAAAAAAAAAATCATCGGGGATGCCCGGGGCTCCTTCTTGCCGAACCTCTCTGGCTCCTCAGATGCCTGGATGGAGTGGGTGGGGGTGGGGGGGCATCTGGAGGTGGCTGATCCCCGGGTGGGACACTCCTGGCAGGTGTGGCCTGCATGCCCTCCAAGGCCCTGGCTATCCGGCCGAGGTATGTGTTGGTATGGGCCTGCATCCTGAGCTGACGGGTGACCTGATAATGCTGGGCCCGCCGACTCAGCCTCCCCTGGTCCCGGATGGCAGCACTGTTTCCCTGGATGGCAGCAGTGTTTGCCTGTACGGCTGCAGTGAGGTGCCTAATATCCCCCTGCACCTCCCCCTAACTGGTCACCACTGCAGCGCAGTTGCAACTCACATCCTGCACTGCGTTGCTTATCTGGGCCACGGAGCACAGGCTGTCAGCCACTCTGCCTAAGTGCCCAACTATGTCCCCCATTTGTTGGGTCTGTCTGGTGTGATCCCTCGCCAACTGGCCCTGGACAAGATCCGACACCCCCCTGGTCTTCTGGGTCGCCTTCCTGGGGCCAGCAGATGGTTGTCCCCGGGGGGATGGAGTCGCCCTTGAGGGGCTTCCAAGGATGGGGGAGGGGATGACAGACGGCCCTGGAGAAGGGGAGGAGTCCTCCAACAATAAGGAAAAGTCCTGCTCTGCCACAGCAGGATCCTCCACAACCACCTCGGCAGGTGTGGTGTGGGCACTCTCCTCCTCCACCTCGGTGTTTTCACCACCCAGGGGCTCGGGCACACTATGGCGTTGGGGGGATGGGGTGGACTGGCCGCCGACAGATGATGGCCCAGCTCCGTCATCTGTGGATGACACAAAGCAGACACATGTTGGTGGTCCCACACACTTGGCACATGTACCCTCCCCCCCCCCCCACATGCAACACATCAAATAGGGGATAAAAAACACTTACCTGTCCTGGAGCCTTCCTCCACGGAGTCATATCCAGGGACCCCCTCCACCTGCTCCCTGTCCAGGCAGCGAGCGACCACCTCCTCCTCCGTGGTCAGGCTGACGGGACATGGGGGACCACCACCTGTGCCACTCTCATGCCTCCTGATGGTGGCCACCTTGCCACGGACCTTGCGCCGCAGGTCGTTTACCTTTTTTTGGATGTCACCAGCAGTCCGGGTGGAGTACCCTAGCACATTCACCCTGCTGGCAATGGTGTCCAGGGTGGCCTGCTTCCTCTCCCGGCTGGTCTTCCGACTTTTTTGCCATGGAGGAAATGATTAAATGTCTCCATAGCGGAAATGATCACAGACACCTCCTGGGCATTAAAGTTGAGGTTCCTCCTCTCTCTGGGGGTAGCGGGAGCAGCCATCACAGCACAAAAGTATCTTCCCTGGGGTGGGGGGAAACGGAAATACTTTTGCGCCGGAATGGCGTTTCCGCTAGCGCTTTTAAACGCACAACGGAACACATTCCGCTGACGTTTCCCGTGAAGTGGTGCCGACGGAAGTTGTGAGCATGCGCACAAGGGGGCGAGTGGAGCCTCACTGCGCATGCTCCGTGAATGATGCGCTGAACGTAAGCCTCTGCGCTGGGCTCCGCCCATCATTTACATATGATCACACCCACTTCCACTTGCGTCGGGTTACGCCAGCACATTATCGTTACTCTGGCGCAAGTTTACGCGCAACTGCTATGTGAATAACAGTACTTGCGCCGAAAGTGTCGGCGGAGTAACGTAAATGAGAAGCGTTACTCCGGAGTAAAGAAACTCCCATCTACCTGAATCTGGCCCTAAGTGTTTATCTAATTTGTATTAAATATAAATGTACAATAAAATATTTTATACATACAGAATCAGTATGACCTGTGATTTACGTAAAATTATTTTACAAAACCTGTAATTTTCCTAAATGTGGCAATTTTCTTTTTTTCTGCCCCGTACACACAATCAGAATATCCGTCAGGATTAACTCAGATGGATTTTTCTGTTGGAATTCCGCTCAAGCTGTCTTGCATACACACTGTCGCACCAAATTCTGACCGTCCAAAACGCAGTGACGTACAACACTACGACGAGCCGAGAAAAATTAAGTTCAATGCTTCCGAGCATGCGTCGACTTGATTCTGAGCATGCATGTTTTTTTTTTCTCCGTCTGAGTTTTATATAGACCAATGGTCTCCAAACTGCGGCCCGTGGGCCAGATGCAGCCCTTTGCTTGCATTTATCTGGCCCTTGGGGCACCATTTTTTTCCGCTGATACTAACTGTGGGGCATAATCCCTCCCAATATGGCACCAACGATGGGACCCAATTTCTACCATCGGCACCAACAATAGGGCCCGATGACACCAATGATGGAGCCAAATTCTTTCCTATGATGCCAATGAAGAGGCTCTATTCCTCCCAATGACATCAACAAAGGGGCACAATTGCTTCCACTGACACCAAAGAAAGGGCATTGTTTTTTTCCCACTGACATCAGGACCTGTTCTACGCCCAGTGATCACAGTCCAGCCCCCCTAATGTCTGAAGGACCGTAAACTGGCCCTTTGTTTCAAAACTTTGGAGACCCTTGATATATAGGAATGGAATTTGCGATAGACTTTTTTTTTTTCATCAGAAAAAAAGAGAACATGTTCTCTTTTCTAAGTCTGTCGGAATTTCCGATGGAAAAACTCTGATGGGGCACACACGGTCAGAATATCCGATGAAAAAATTCCATCTGACATTTTGCATAGGAAATTCCGATTGTGTATACGCGGCATAACAGTGTTCTCACATTGCTGGTCAGCGTGTGCAAAAATCAGCCCTTTAATTGGTGTCAGTGGGTTTAACAATAAACCATAGGTGTCAGAATTTCAACAAATTTAGAAATAGAATTTTCAGAGGATTGAAAAGAGAAATGTGGCGTGCATAGCATTCCACCAGCCCCCGGGTTGTGGTCATGGTCAAAGTCTATGTTGCTTCATAGCGTATGACCCTTCCCTTTTGCCTTGCTATGGTTTAGACCAGTGGTCTCTAAACTGTTGCCTGGGGGGTGATTGTGACCAGTGCCGATCCTGACCTCCCTGGGGCCCTAAGCAAAATGACATGGCACATTAAAAATGAGAAGCAGGGGGCGCTGACTTCTTACCTCTTCTCCCATGCTGCCAGTTGAGAAGTGGGGTAAGGGGGGCGAAAATTACTTCTCACCAGACGGGGCCTCTAGTAATTTGTGGTGCCCTTCACAGCTTTGCAGGGCCCTAAGCGGCTTGCATATTGAGCCTATAGGGCAGATCGGCCCTGATTGTGACCCTTTGCATACCTTTATCTGGTCCTTGGGGAACTATTCCTCCCACTGACACCAACAATGGGGCAAAAGTTCCTGCACTGACACCAATGATGGGGCACTATTGCTTCTACTGACACCAACAATTGGACACTTTCCCCACCAAATGGCACCAACAATGGGGCACTATTCCTCCCACTGATACCACCAATGAAATGATGGAGTGCTATTCCTCCTACCAATACTAATGATGGGGAACTTTTCCTCCCACTTACAGCAACAAATGTCCCATAATACCAAAGATAGGACACTGACACAGGACGTTTTCTTCTCCTACTGGTCACGGTCCAGCCCCGCTAAAATCTGAAGCACAGGAAACTGGGCCTTTGTTTAGAAAGTTTGGACACCCCTGGTTTAGACAAACGAGGGCCTTGGGGTAAAATAAGTTGCATTGTTGGTGCCAGAGGTGCGGTAATAACCTCTGCATACTTCGGCCAGCAATAATCCCAAGCAAGTGTCAGGGCCAGCAATGATAACCCCCAGCAAGTGTCAGGGCCAGCAATGATAACTTCCAGCAAGTGCCTGGGCCAGCGATGATAACTTCCAGCAATGATAACCTGGAAACCCTGATTATGTGTCTGGTTCAGTAATAACCTATAGGAATTATGTGCACCAAATGTCATGGCAAATAATGTTAACCTCCAACAAGTGTCAGGGTCAGCGATAATAACCCCCAGCAAGTATAAGGACCAGAAGTGATAATCCCAAGTAAGTGCCAGGGCCCTCCCTCTTCCCCCACCTTTTTTCCTTATCCCTTTCCCCCCCTTCCTTTCCCCTCTCCCCCCCCTTTTTTCTCCTTCCCCCTTTCCATCTCTCCTTTTCCTCTTTCCCCTCCCCCTTCCTTTTCCCTACTAACAAACCCCCCCCCCCCCTTCGTTTTTCCTTCTCTTTTCCCCTCTTTTTTCCTCCCCCTTTCCCAACCCACTCGTTTCCCTTGCCTGTCCCCTTCCCCCTTTTTTCCTCCCCCCATTGTTCCCTGCTTTCTCTTCTCCTTTCCCCCTCCCTCCCCCCTCTTTATTTGCCTCCCCTCCTCCCCCTCACACCCCTTTTCTCGACCCTAGTTCCATACCATACAAGGGCTTCAATCTATCTATTGTATCTTTTCATTGTAGAGTAACACGCATCATCCCCCTTGTCCGCCACGGGGGGAATTGGTGGGCGACCTGCCTTCACGTGTTTTTATTACCCATCGGGTAAGCTACTAATATGTTTGTTCATTGTTTATTAATTTTCTGCTGAATTATGTTGGAGGTTATCATTGCTGGCCCTGACACTTGCTGGGGGTTAGAGGGTTATCATTGCTGGCCCCAACACTTGCTTGGGGTTATTATTCCTGGCCTTAACACATGCAATAGAAACAATAGTAACCCCCATTAGCAATAACCTCTAGAAATTATATCCACCAAATGTTCGGGCAAATAATGTTAACGACCAACAAGTGTCAGGGCCAGCAATGGTAACACCCAGCAACAATCTGCTGGTTTCAGGGCAAGCAATAATCCCCAGCGAGTGTCAAGTGCAGTAATAATCCCTGCATACACTGGGGCCAGCAATAACCCCTGACATGTGTTAAGGTAAGCAATAACAGCCCCTAGCAAGTGCTAGGGCCAGTAATGATAACCCCTAGCAAGTATTGGGGCCATCAATGATAACCTCCAGCAAGTGTCAGGTCAAGCAATGGTAACCCCCATTATGTGTTAGGTTCAGCAAAACCTTTAGCAATTATATCGACCAAATGTTAGGGCAAATAATGTTAATCACAAGCAAGATTCAGGACCAGCAATGATAACACCCATCAACAATCTGCAAGTTTCAGGGCAAGCAATAATCCCCAGCAAGTATCAGGTGCAGTAATGACCCCTGCAAAAGTTGGGGCCATAAATAACCCCTGGCAGGTGTCAAGGACAGCGATAACAGCCCCAAGCAAGTGTCAGGGCAAGCAATGATAACCCCCAGCAAGTGTCAGGGCTAGCAACAGTGGTGGGGGCGCAAACAAACGAAAAAAAAACAAACAATTGCAGCCTCACTGTGCCTATCAATTGCAGCTACTGTGCCCATCAATTGCAGCTACTGTGCCCATCAAACTCAGCCACTGTGCCCATCAAACACAGCCACTGTGCCCATCAAAGGCAGCCACTGTGCCCATCAAACACAGCCACTGTGCCCATCAAACGCTGCCACTGTGCCCATCAAATGCAGCCACTGTGCCCATCAAATGCAGCCACTGTGTCCATCAAACGCAGCCACTGTGCCCATCAAATGCAGCCACTGTGCCCATAAATTGTCGCCACGGTACCATCAATTGTCACCACTGTGCCATCAATTGTCACCACTGTGCCATGCCATCAATTGTTGCCACTGTGCCATCAATTGTCATCACTGTGCAATGCCATCAAATGCAGCCACTGTGCCATGCCATCAAACGCAACCACTGTGCCATCATTTATCGCCACTGTGCCAATCAATTGTCACCACTCTGCCATGCCATCAAACTCAGCCAATGTAGCATAAATTGTCACCACTGTGTCCATCAATTGTCACCACTGTGCCATGCCAAACGCAGCCACTGTGCCATCAATTGTAGTCACTGTGCCATCAATAATCAATTGTAGCCACTGTGCCATCAATTATAGCCACTATGCCCATCAATTATAGCCACTGTGCCCTGTAAAATGCTGCCACTGTGCCCTGTAAAATGCCACCGCCCGGCACTTCCAAAGCCAACCAGCTGCCGTTATTCAGATGGCCGGCGCTCACCAGGGGGCCGCCCATCTGAATAGTGGGCAGCAGCAACAATACATAAATTCATGCAATGCATAAATCTATGTATTGTATTTCAGTGGCAATGCAGGAGAGAGAGGGGTGGCGCTCCTGCACCCTATATGGACGCCCTGCCACTGGCTAGCAATGATAACCCCCATCAAGTGTCAGGGCTAGCAATGATAACCCCCAGCGAGTGTCAGGGCCAGCAATGATAACCTCCAGCAAGTGTCAGAACAAGCAATGGTAACCCCCATTATGTGTCAGGTTCATTCATAACCTCTAGCAATTACATCCACCAAATGTTAGGGCAAATAATGTTAACCACTGTTATGGACCTTGGAATGCGGAAGTGTTTCTCCTTGAAATCAGTTACACAGTGGGGGGTCTTCTGCCCTGTCTTAAGGCTAACCCCTCCCCTCCAGACGGCTCAATGGTCTGGAGGCAAAGCATTGTTCTGTGTTTGGCTGTTTGTGTACTTTGATTGCCCCCTGGGGCTTCTGTCTCATTACACATATCAGTCCTCTTATTCAAGCTATCGGACCAATCCCTGCTGACCCTTTTTCAAGTCCTCATTTGCATGGCCAAGAGGACCTAATCGAGAACTACAATGTACTTTACAATTGACCAATAGGAAATCGGTTGTTGGGGGCAGGGTGTTCAAAACTGCTGTATAAAAGTATTTTGTGTGCATCCAATAAAAGAGTCCCTGTTTGAACTTACATACAGCCTGCCTGGTGTTTGTTCTGATGGATTTCGAATGACAAATAGCTGTAGTTCGGATACCGGAGCATCGGATGACTGAACCATCAGACGTTGCCATCTGCAATCTGATTCAATAGCAGCAGAGGAGTGCCAGGAGAGTGGAACCGAGCGAGCAAGGGTCTTGTTACAACCACCAACAAGAGTCTGGGCCAGCAATGATAACACCCAGCAACAATATGCAAGTTTCAGGGAAAGCAATAAACCCCAGCAAGTGTCATGCCCCGTACACATGTGCAAGATTTCCAGAGGGGAAAGCCAAGAACCTGCTCAGTTCAGTCTTACCCTTACACGCGGCCGGTTTTACCGAAAGGAGAACTGCGATGGAATCCTGGCTGTGTGTATGCTCTATCTCAGTTTTTTCCCATAGGAAAACTTCCAAAAACCGCCAGGCAAAAGTTTGCCAGTTTCCTGGCAGGAAAAAAAGAACCGGTTCTCTTTTTTTTGTACGGCGTTTTTTGGGCAGTTTTCCCGTCGGAAAAACTGCGAGGAGCATACACACGGCCAGGATTTCCGGCCAAAAGCTCTCTTCACAATTTTGCCGTCGCAAAAGCTGATCGTATGTATGAGGCATGTGGGCAAGCAAAAACCCCCGCACAATAATATCCCCCATCAATGTACAATGATAACGCAACCCAGGCTTAATAAGAACCTTTAGCATTGGTGTTCAATAGTTTTACTGACTGGAGCACCCACTCCCACAAAGGTCCCTCTTACTTTCTATATTGAAAGTTTTTACCTCCAATTCCATCATGGGTGTCAGAAGCAGGGCCCCTATTAGAAATCATGGTGTCCTATACAGCCTCCTCATTGGCCAAGACACCCCATTCATTCCTAGTCTGTCCTTGGAGTGCCCTTGTCTTGTCTAATGTCACCAGATACCCGGCCACCTAGCTTTGGAAGAGGAAAGTGCAACAATTTCAGAGTTGGGGGTGAAATCAATTGACCTACTGACAATTAGCCAAGGAAATTATCACTAGAGATACATTTCATAGCAACCCTGCCTAAAATCCAGGGTGCTACATCTATATGAAATATTTATGTGGCAAATGAAAGAGGAACTTCGGCCATTTTTATAAAAATTTAAAGTCAGCAGCTACAAGTAAAAAACACACACGTACCAGACCAAGTTCCCCAGTGCTGTCTTCCTACAGCCCGAAGTCTTCTCAGGTCCTTCAGATCAAGTTACATAGTTACATAGTTACATAGTTAGTCAGGTTGAAAAAAGACACAAGTCCATCCAGTTCAACCACAAAAACAAACAAAAACAAAACAAAGCAAAACACAGTACATCCTCCCATACACCCAACTCCATACCCACAGTTGATCCAGAGGAAGGCAAAAAACCCCAGCAGAGCGATGATCCAATTTGCTACCGGAGGGGAAAAAATTCCTTCCTGATCCCCCGAAAGGCAATCGGATTTACCCCGGATCAACTTTACTTACAAAACTTAGTACCTAGTTATATTATGTGTATTTAGGAAAGAATCCAGGCCTCTCTTAAAGCAATCTACTGAGCTGGCCAGAACCACCTCTGGAGGGAGTCTGTTCCACATTTTCACAGCTCTTACTGTGAAGAAACCTTTCCGTATTTGGAGGTGAAATCTCTTTTCCTCCAGACGTAAAGAGTGCCCCCTTGTCCTCAGTGTTGATCTTAAAGTGAATAACTCAACACCAAGTTCACTATATGGACCTCTTATGTATTTGTACATGTTGATCATATCCCCCCTTATTCTCCTCTTCTCAAGAGTGAATAAATTCAGTTCCTCTAATCTTTCCTCATAGCTGAGCTCCTCCATGCCTCTTATCAGTTTGGTTGCCCTTCTCTGCACTTTCTCCAGTTCTCCGATATCCTTTTTGAGAACTGGTGCCCAAAACTGGACTGCATACTCCAGATGAGGTCTAATAATGATTTGTACAGGGGCAAAATGATATCTCTATCTCTGGAGTCCATACCTCTCTTGATACAAGAAAGGACTTTGCTCGCTTTGGAAACCGCAGCTTGGCATTGCATGCCATTATTGAGCTTATGATCAACTAAAACCCCCAGATCCTTCTCCACTACAGATTCCCCCAGTTGTACTCCCCCTAGCATGTATGATGCATGAATATTCTTAGCCCCCAAGTGCATAACTTTACATTTATCAACATTAAACCTCATCTTCCACTCAGTCGCCCAATTAGACAGAGTATTGAGGTCGGCTTGTAAATTGGAGACATCCTGCAAGGACATTATTCCACTGCATAGCTTGGTGTCATCTGCAAAAACAGAAATGTTACTTTTGATCTCAGACCCAATATCATTTATAAATATATTGAACAGTAAGGGACCCAATACTGAACCTTGGGGCACACCACTGATAACCTTGGACCATTCAGAGTAAGAATCATTAACCACAACTCTCTGAATTCTGTCTTTCAGACAGTTTTCTATCCATTTACAAACTGATATATCTAATCCTGTAGACCTTACCTTACATATGAGCCGTGTGTGGGAAACTGTATTGAATGCTTTTGCAAAATCCAAGTATACCACATCCACTGCTACGCCTCTGTCCAGGGTTTTACTTACCTCTTCATAAAAGGAAATCAGGTTTGTCTGACAACTTCTGTCTTTCATGAATCCATGCTGTCTGCTGCTTAAATAGTTTGTTTCCAGCAAGAACTCATCCACGTGGTCTTTTATTAAACGTTCCAGTATCTTCCCAACTATAGAAGTTAAACTAACAGGTCTATAGTTACTAGGTAAAGACTTTGTTCCCTTTTTAAATATGGGCACCACATTGGCTTTATGCCAATCCAGTGGTACTATTCCTGTCATTAATGAGTCCCTAAATATTAGATACAGTGGCTTTGAAATTTCAGAGCTCAATTCTTTTAGGATCCGTGGGTGGATGCCATCTGGTCCAGGTGCTTTATCCACCTTTATTCTGTCTAAATATTTCTGGACCATATCACTTTTGAGCCATTGTGGATTTGGGGCTGTGTCACTCCCACCCCCTATATCGACATGAGCTCCCCCATTCTCCATTGTATACACAGAGCTGAAGAAAGCATTTAATAAATTTGCATTCTCTATGTCCTCAGTCACCCACTCTAGATTATTTTGTAAAGGGCCTACATGCTCAGACTTGACCTTTTTACTATTAATATATTTAAAGAATTTTTTGGGGTTTGTCCTACTATCTTTTGCAATCTGTCGTTCATTTTGAATTTTTGCATCCTTGATTTCCTTTTTACATATTCTATTATATTCTTTGTAACATTTAAACGACACTAGTGTTCCTTCATTTTTATATTTTTTAAAAGCTATTTTCTTATTGTTTATAGCTTTTTTAACTTTGACCGTGAGCCACATAGGTTTTATCTTTAGCCTTTTAAACTTATTGCCCATGGGAATATACTTTGCAGTGAGGTTCCAAAGAGTCTTTTTGAAGAATTCCCATTTCTGTTCTGTGTTCATCGGTGCCAATATTCCCTCCCAGTCCAAGCCCTGGAGAGCAGTCCTCATGTTTGAAAATTTGCTCTCTTGAAATTAAGTGTTTTTATCTTTCCTGTATGTATTTCTTGCTTATAGTTTACATTAAACGAAATCATGTTATGATCACTGCTACCCAGGTGTTCCTTTATCTGAACATTAGTAATGAGCTCTGCATGGTTTGAGATTATCAGGTCCAACAGAGCATCATTCCTAGTTGGGGCCTCAATAAACTGGACCATAAAATTGTCCTGCAATAGGTTTTTAAATTTTTGTCCTTTAACTGTCCCAGAAATTCCATTATTCCAGTCAATTTCTGGGTAGTTAAAATCCCCCATTATTATCACCGTCCCTGCCCTTGCAGCCCTTTCCATCTGTGCAAGGAGCCGAGTCTCCACCTCCTCATTAACATTGGGTGGTCTATAACAAACTCCAATGATTAGCTTTGAACTACGCACATCTGTATGCAGTTCCACCCATAATGCTTCAACTTCATCACACTCTCCATCAACCAGGTCCTATTTCACGCTTGCTTTGAGGTCACTTCTCACATAGAGACAGACCCCTCCACCTTTCCTTTTTACCCTGTCTTTCCGAAAGAGAGCATAGCCAGGAATATTAATAGCCCAGTCATGTGAGGATTGAAGCCAAGTTTCAGCAATACCGATTACATCATAGCTCTCCTCATGCACCAGAGCTTCCAACTCACCTGTTTTGCTTGGAAGGCTTCTGGCATTGGTGAACAAACACTTAAATGTATTGTTACATTTTTCGCTGGCGTTTTTCATATGATTCATATCATTTTTAGTAGTGCAAATGGCACTATAATTTCCAATGGCTGTTTGCAACATGGGAACTTTCTTGTCACCTGCCATAACCCCACCTCCATCTATCCCCATTCCACTCTCCATTAATGTCTGACCCCTAACTGACCTGTGTGACCGATGTAATTCACGTTCACCCTCCCCCCTCAAGTCTAGTTTAAATACTCCTCCAGCATTCCCCTAAACCTCTCCCCCAGCACAGCAGACCCCCTTCCATTCAAGTGCAAACCATCTTTAGCATATAGGTTGCACCCCAATGAAAAGTCATCCCAGTGCTCTAGAAACCCAAATCCCTCCTTCCTACACCAGGTCTTTAGCCATGCATTCAGCTCTCTAATCTCCCCCTGCCTTTCCTGTGTTGCGCATGGCACAGGCAATATTTCAGAGAATATCACCTTGGAGGTCCTTCCCTTCATCTTGCAGCCTAGTTCTTTAAATTGATTCTTAAGGAGCCTCCACCTTCCATGTATACTGTCATTGGTTCCAACATGGACCAAGACAGCTGGGTCATGCCCAGCCCCTCCCAGTAATTTATCCACCCGGTCCACCACATGCTGAACCCTTGCACCAGGGAGACAGCAAACCATTCGGTTGAGGCGATCCTGGCGACAAAGTATTCTATCAGTCCTTCTGATTATAGAATCCCCTATTACCACCAACTGTCTAGGCCTACCTGCACTCCCCTCACCACTTCTACTAGATGGGTTGCTCTCCCGGCTGTTAGGGGTAGCAGTAACATCTAGGGCTGCCACCTCTGTGTTAGCCACCTCCACATCTTCACCCAACTTGGCAAATTTGTTTTGATGCACAAACACAGGATTGGCCTTCCTTGTCTGCAAGCCCCTTCCACTCCCTCTAACTACATTAACCCATCTTCCTATCTGATAATCCTGACTTGCCCCTCCGCCCTCCACATTAACCCTACTGACCACCTGCTCAGCGAGCAGAGGACCCCTTTCAAGGTTGTCCTTTCTGCCCAGTGTTGCAACTTCTCCAGATCTCTAATGCAAGCTTCCAGAAGGGCAACCTGCTCACATCTGTCACAGCGGTATCCATCCTGGAGCTGTTGCACCAATTTTGTATACATGTGACACACTGTGCACTGAGCAAAACCTTCAACCCTGCTAGCACACATTTCCCAGTTACAATATAATTACTTGTAGGAAGTTTAAGATGTTACTTACAGTTTAGAAGACTCCTGTCTTAACTTCTGTTTTCAACTCCAGTTGTTTAACTCTTCCCACTTGTGTTTAAAAATCACACTTCTGTTTAGAAAATCACTTAAGCCAGCACATCAACTGGGAGCCAGCTCCTTATGGGAGTTTGACTGAGACTTTTATACTCACCTCTTCACCTGTTTACAATTAAACACTCCCCACTGATTAGCAGAGAAAAAAAAAAGAAAAAACCTGTTCACCTGATCACAATTAAACACTTTCCTTAGCAGTGTCGCCATCTTGGATTTTTAATCCAGTTGTGGCTTTCTCATGACTCTCAGCTGACTCCTTACTGCACTTTCTTGAGGCATGGACATGTATGACATATAGGAGGCTGCAGTCAAGGACGAAGTAAGGGTGCAGAGCTACCAGATGCCACCCTCGCAGCTAATACCTGCTGGAAAAGGTAACCCCACCAAAAAAAATGGCAGCCAAATATGGAAAATAATGTGAGTGGGATCAATCTTTTTCCTAGGAGAAATGTGAGTGAACTTCCATTTATAAAAACATAAATCGTCATTCATCATCATGTACATTTTATAACATTTAACCACTTGCTGACCACTGCACGAGGATATACGTCGGCAGAATGGCACGGATGCACGAAGGGACGTACCTGTACATCCCCTTTAACCACTTCAATACCGGGCTTTTATACCACCTCCATACCGGGCCTATTCTGACACTTCTCGCCTACATGTAATGATCGTCATTCTTTTGCTAGAAAATTACGCAGTACCCCCAAACATTATATATGTTTTTTTAGCAGACACCCTAGGGAATAAAACGACGGTCATTGCAACGTTTTATCTTGCACGGTATTTACGCAATCATTTTTCAAACGCCTTTTTTTTGTAAAGAAAATTGTTTCATGAATCTAAAAAAATAACAAAACAGTAAAGTTAGCCCAATTTTTTTGTATTATGTGAAAGATTATGTTACACCGAGTAAATAGATACCCAAAATGTCACGCTTTAATTATGCGCACACTCATGGAATGGCGCCAAACTTCGGTACTTAAAAATCTCCATAGGCAACGCTTTATTTCTTTTTTACAGGTTACCAGTTTAGATTTACAGAGGAGATCTACTGCTAGATTAGTTGCTGGCACTCTAACGCACGCGGCGATACCTCACTTATGTGGTTTAAACAGTGTTTACATATGTCGGCGGGACTTACGTGTGCGTTCGCTTCTGCACGCAAGCTATCGGGGACAGGGGCGTTTTAATATTTTTTTTATCTTTTTTTGACATATTTTTTATTTATTTTTACACTTTTTTTCAATTTTTTTTCCACTTTTATTCCTATTACAAGGAATGTAAACATCCCGTGTAATAGGAAATGTGTGTGACAGGTCCTCTTTAAGGAGAGATGCGGGGTCAATAAGACCTCACATCTCTCCTCCAGGCTGGAAACCATGAGATTGGTGAAAAAAAATTCACCGATCTCATGAATAGTGGCTTACAGCCGCAATCGTGGTTTTGTTTACTTACGGGGACCCGGGCGTGATGTCATCACATCGCGCCCGGGTCCTCCGACGGTCATAGAGATGACTGGTGACCATCTGGTCACCAGTCATCTCTATGCTTCCTGCCGACGCCGGACGATTCATTCTCCGGGCCCCCGAAGGCACGGGAGACCCCGGAGAAGCACCAGATGGCAGCGGGAGGGAGGATGTCCCCTCCCGCGGCCTGTAAGAACGATCAAGCGGCGGAACCGCCGCTATGATTATTCTTACGTCGTGCAGAATCGCCTGCTGAAGAAGAGAATATCTGGATGATGCCTCTGGCTGCAGGCATCATTCAGATATTCACCTGCAAAGCCCAGGCCGTCAATTGACGTCCACTTAGGATGGGAGATCCCATCTCTGGACGTCAATTGTCAATGGCTGGGTATTGAAGTGGTTAAATCGCGGCATCATGGGCGTGGGCGCCCGTCCATGCGTGCTCCGTAACCGTGCCTGCGGGACCCACAAACTCGATGTCTAACGGTGTCCCGCGATCGTGTCTGCAGAACAGGAAGATGCTAAACAAGGCATTTCCCTGTTCTGCCTAGTGACAGGGCCTCTTCCTCGCCTGCTAGTGGTTAACCCCTTCCCTGCCAGTGTCATTTACATAGCATTTTTGCATTTTTATAGCACAGATCGCTGAATAAATTACAATAATAAGAATGAATAAATGACAATTGTCCCAAAATAGCGTCAAAAGTGTCTGAAGTGTCCACCATAATGTTGCAGTCACAATAAAAATCGCAAAAAAATGGGGTAGTGGTGCTGAGAAGCAATGAAATAAATGCAGCTAAAAATAATCGTTTTATAAAAAGAGGAACCTCCTGAGAACAGATAAAAGAATAAAAAAAATAATAATAAATAAATAAAACCTGGAGATAAAGTGGAACAGTTATCAGGTAAGGGGAAGATGCAGTCCAATGCAAAGCAGATGGTGTTAGTCTGTAATCCAGGGCAAAGCCTTCACAAGCAGGGGAGATGAGAGCAGAACTCCAATATATGTAAGAGAAAAAAGGGAGAAGGCGCCTCCAGGTTAGTAGACATAAAAGCTTTAATTTTACATAGGTACAGCATCCACTTACACTTAAAGCGGTGGTTCACCCTAAATCTACTCTGTCCCATCCGATCCCGCATACTGGCGTCAGTGCCAGTATGCTGTTTTTTTTTTAATAGCTCTACTTACTGTTTAATGAATAATTTTTGTTTGTCTCCACCGCGGGTGAATAGCGCTGCTATGGCGCGTCACGGCTTCCGAAAATAGCCGATTTAGGACTCGGCTATTCCCGGCACAAAGTAACGCCGGTCTTTGTGGATCTGGCCCTATAACTTTTCCGCAAACCAATCAATATACGCTTATTGATTTTTTTTTAAACAAAAATATGTAGAAGAATACGTATCTAAACTGAGGGGAAAAAAAAAGGTTTTCTTTGGAGGGATATTTATTATAGCAAAAATATTACTTTTTTTTTTCAAAACTGTTGCTCTTTTTTTTGTTTATAGCGTAAAAAATAAAAACCGTGGAGGAGATCGAATACCACCAAATGAAAGCTCTATTTGTGGGGAAAAAAGGACTTCAATTTTGTTTGGGTGAAAAATGAGGGGTGATATGGCGCTTACTAAATAAAAATACTTGGAAATTCCACGAGGATAGAGCCAAATAATTGAGGCATCCTTTGAATTAATTTCTCATATGAATTGTACAGCAAGTGATTATCAAACCAATGCTATAACAATTAATTGCAAGTAATGTGGCAATTGATATAAAATACTGAATCCACAAATGGTGACTGTCAAAAATGAGGTTGACTAGTCAATTAACCTCCCTGGCGTTATGATTCTGTCTGGAATTTTGTACCAAAAGCGTTGCAATTGTTTTGCAAGGAAATGTGGTGTTATGTATTATAGGCCTGCAATTCTTAGTAAGTACTTACTTAAATCTATCTAAACAAGAGTCTAATAGGCATCCCGGGTATGATTTTGTATTTTTTTTTTATTAAAAATTATAATATAATAATTATAAAAAATTATAACAAATAATAATATAATTATAGTAAAAATTATTCAATAATGTAATCAAATCAAAATCACTGAAATTTGCTCAGTTGCAGAATTTTTGCTGTCATAATTTTTTTTTTTTATGACGAATTTCCCCACAGATCGCTATCGCTAAATTCTGCAAGTGATTATAATTTATTATCGCTGTTTTTTAGCTGCTCTAAAACAATTTTTGCCATAAAGGGACACTTTTGGTTGCTATGGGCAATCTACAGTTTGCAGGGAGAAAGAACAGTTTTTATTATATAAAAGGACATGCAGGGCACTGGGCAGACCACTAGGGACATGGGGGGTGTGTATTTTTTACATACAGTACTGTAATCTATAAGATTACATTGTACTGTATGTAAAGTGTTTGTTTACATTTTTGAATTTGGCGCCGTTCTCCGTCCCCGTGCGACGTAACGTCGCAGGGAACGGAGCTCGGCGGCACACGGGGACGCTGTGTGAATCGAGCGAGCACCCGCTCGCTTACACAGCGGGGATGCATCGCTGGATCCAGGGAGAAGGTAAGTAAACAGTCTCTGGATTCTGCGAGGCGAGCCCGTGTCTGACACGGGATCAACAATAGTAGCAGCAAATTTTTACCCCGTGTCAGACACGGGAAAAACGCCAAGGAGGTTAACATACATCGGGCAATATTTTATAAGACCTGAAAAAGAAAACTTGAAATAAAAAGCCCATCCACATCCGTGGGATATGAGCAAATAATTAAAACAAAAACTTCCAACCAAGGAAATAGCATCCAGTGCTAAACCAAGAAATTCAATGTGTAATCAAATCACAAATGTGAATTCCAAATAAGTGCCGGTTCACACTACAGCGACTTGGGATCCGACACGTGCCACACCAAGTCGCCCCAAGTCGCGCAACATGAGACATTCCATTGAAGTGCATGAGAGCCGTCTTAATGTACACTATTAAAGTCACAAAAAATTCAGAAAAGGTTCCTGTGATGATCTACCCAATACCTAAACTGATCTACCTGATTCCTACATCGGCCACTGCACTGCACACTGACCACTACACTGCACACTGACCACTGCACTGCACACTGATCACTACACCGCACACTGATTACTGCACACTGACCACTACACTGGCTATCAGAACCCACAGATCAGCTATCAGGACTCATGCCACCCATAGATCAGAACACACACATAGATCAGAACACACACACACATCTGCTATCAGAAAATCAGCTATGGGGACCCTCAGCATTTACAGATCAGAGAAGGAGATTCACCGCTCCAGGTGAGCCTTGTAGATAATTAGGGACGATCGGATTACCAAGGTGCTGGCGATGCACATAGCAATAGCAACAGGAGGAGGAAGATGGACAGCCGCACTCCAAGAAGACTTTTAGAAAAAAAGTTGTCTTTAATGTCAAAACTGGAACATGTACAATCACCGCAACCACAAAACAGGACAGCCGACGCGTTTCGCACTTTACTAGTGCTTAGTCATGGCTACCTACAGATCAGCCATCAGTACCCGCAGCACCTGCAGCACCTACAGATCGATCAGCCATCAGCACCCGCAGCACCTACAAATCAGTAATCAGCACCCGCAGCACCCATGGATCAGCCATCAGACCCCATGGAACCCATGGATCAGCCATCAGATCCCATGAATCAGCCATCAGAACCCACGGATCAGCTATGAGAACCCACGCCACCCATAGATCAGCTATGAGGATCTGCAGCACCTACAGATCAGCCATCAGCACCCGCAGCACCCATGGATCAGTCATCAGACCCCATGGAACCCATGGATCAGCCATCAGAACCTACAACTCAGCTATCAGAACTAACAGCACCTACGAGAACCCATAGTACCCATAGATCAGCCATCAGAACCTACAGCACCTACAGATCAGCTATGAGAACCCACAGCACCCATAGATGAAGCTGTTGGCCCTGTTGGAAGCTGTCTCCCCACATTAGAGCCTGTAAACACTATGTGCAGGTCAGACCAAAGCTGAAAATGACACTGTAAATAGGCATTGTCACTGCCCCCAGCAACTCATGCTCTCCACCATCCAGTACATGGGCACAGAAGCTGCCAAAGCCAGGGACGTACCGGGGCCCACACACACAGTCCGGTGGGAGGCGGTGACCTCTCGTCTTCTATCCAGTAGACGATGATGTAGATGAAGCTGGCTGCCGCGCGGCCTGGGAATGAATGGAAGGTGCTGCAGGCTCTCCCCCTTCCTCCTCCAGCGCCTTACTGCAAGCCACCATTTCGCTGCTGAAAGAGCAGAGGAGCTGTGTTCCTGGTGTTGCACTCAGTGTCACAGCCCCCCTCGCACCGCCACTGAGCAGTAGAACACTGCCAATTTGCAACCCCCCCCCCCACTGCAGCCTGCGCTGGTCTGGCCAACCTGTTGGCACGCCCCTGATTATACATTATCACAAGTATAAACACAGGTGTTAGGATTATTCTTCTCTTGTGATCAGTCACTCCAGGTCTATTGATAAGTAGACAATTTATTTCAGATGTATCGATACAAACAGGTGAAGCTTACATGCTGCCAAATTTAATCAATGAATCGCAATTTGGGAGTCCCTGATGTGGCATTGATGCATGTGACCGTAATGATCGATGTAATGAACGCCCCCCCTGGAGAGCGCTCAGTGCAGCTGTTACCTTATTTTTTAGTGTTTGTATATGCTGCGCTCAGGTGACTGCCCGGCCCGCCTCTCTCCTCTCGCATCTCTCCTGGAATCAGCCCTGCCCACTGACTGTAGCTATCAGATCAGAAGAGAGGCGGGTGGGGCTGACACCAGGAGAGACATGAGAAGAGAGAGGCAGGACGGGCAGTCATCTGAGCGTGGCATATACAAACACTGAGAATTCCCTGCTGACTTGAGAACACCGGCGGCTGAAATGGAGATCGGGGGGATGGTGAGCAGGCAGATCGCCCTTCTCATTACAAGGCTGCCATGGTCAGAGGGACAGCAATCATACAAGTAAGTTCCCTCCAATTATCCTCTATTGCCCCAGTAGTGTGCGCCTGCCTGACTAGTGCTACGCACCCTCCTTTTACAAGGCAATGATTTACAGCGTTACCAGCAGCCGGAAGAGCGGCCACCAGCACTGGCAGAGCAGCATGTAAGAACAGAGGGGGAGGTGGGCGCTGTGATAGAGGGACACGGGGGGGGGTACAGGCATATAGTGGAATCTGATGTGTCTCCTGTGATAAGTAATTGTCACTGCAGGCAGGGACTGGGCTGTATGGAGGAGAAATATAGACAGAAGGAGGAATGGTGTGATATTTCCTGATTGTGATGACAGCTCGGCAGGGGACACAGGACACCATTAGATTGTCAGAAATAAAAACACAAATGTCTGCTCTTATTATTCCCAGTATGATGCTGGGGTGACATACACTGTGTGTATTGCTTTCTCTGACTATTCGGCTGATCTACATAACCCAACACAAGTCCATATGATAGAATTGTCTTCTATGTGCCTTCATCACACCACAACTCTGCATTATTGTCTGCAGTCTCTGATCATCTCCTGTTGCATGTCCGCAGTCTCTGATCATCTCCTATAGCATGTCTGCAGTCTCTCATCATCTCCTGTATAGGGTGACCGCGTGTCCTGGATTGCCCATTTTGCAGGTCTGTCCTAGGCACATTCATTGCAGGACAATACAGTGTCCTGGAATGAAACTGACACAGCCACCGCCCCCCCCGGCCAATTTGGTGCCCCAAAAAAGGCAGCCACATCACCGCTTTACTCACTGACATGACATTTCCTGTCCAGGAATACCTGGAGGAGCACCCCCTGCTTGTGATTGGAGAAATCATAAATCCTGCCACTTGTGTCCAATCACTGTGCTGTGATTCATTACAGGACAAGCTGATTTTTGGGAAAGGAAGGTTGTCCCTAAACGGTAGTTTGGAAATGTCACCCTACTCCTGTAGCATGTCGGCAGTCTCTGATCATCTCCTGTAGCATGTCTGCAGTCTCTGATCATGTAGCATGTCCGCAGTCTCTGATCATCTCCTGTAGCATGTCCACAGTCTCTGATCATCTCCTGTAGCATGTCCGCAGTCTCTGATCATCTCCTTTAGTTCCTTTAGTATTTTTGGGGAGAGCCTGGAGCTCATATATGTTGTTGTCTGCTGTGTTTAGACTTTGTTACATGCAGGAAGTGTTTTTTTTTTTTAAAGAACAGATAGAATAAAAAAAGGAGTACTTACATTTTTTTGGGATAAAAACCATGCGCACTTGCGCTGTAATTGTGGTGCATCAAGGAATCGAATCAGATCGTTGACATGATAATCGTAATCGAATTGTGAGGCCAGTGAAGATGCGCACCCCTTATCTGTGCCTTCTCCTATGATAGGACAGGGTCATGGACACATGGAGGATGTATCCCTCTGTCTGACTCCTGTGTATCCTAGGGAGATTTCCATCCATTGTTTGGATGTAGTCAGAGCTCTTAGTGTTTCCCTCCCAGCTGCATCTTCATTCATACAAGCAGATTCTTTTTCCCATTTGCAAGGGTCTCCATAAAGCCCAACCTCCTTCACACTAAGGCTTAAATCTGGAAAACCGGGAACCTCCTCTATTCAGAAAATGCCTTGTGTTTTTTTCACTAAATGCAAGACTTTCTATGATTGTTCATTCATGCTCCCCTCCTCACATCGTGGGAAAGCTCTGCATTTAGTAAAAAGAACACAAGACCTTTTCTGAATGGAGAAGGTGTACAACGAGTTACCTGGTATGATCAGTCTACTAAGCCAGAACTACAAATATCAATGCCAGATATTGCACACTTACAGTTATGTGGGGGCTGAAGGAATGTAAGATTTTTACCAAATAGAGAAGCAGCCAAACATGGCACAGGTATCAGTATAGATAATTATTTCTAAACAGCAAAAAGACCAATGTTGTTCCCTCGTGTTTTTTCACCTTAATACATCCTATGCATTAAGGTGAAAAAATATATACACTAGAAGTAGCCATAGAGCCCTTTTCACCCTTGCAAATGTGGCCTGTGCATCCATATGGTAATGACCCCAGAAAGGATTAAATAAAAGAGGAAGCAAATCAAATGTAAATATACCAATTTTTTATTGTGTGTTTATGAAAGTAGAATTATGGACCTATACACATATTTTTTCCTTTTCCAACAATATATACTCTGATTAAACCAAGAGTCCTTTGGTAAAATCAATTGGCCAGAAGTGAAGATCTAGTGATCCTCTTGCTCATTCGCTGAAACACTTTTGACCAAGAGATTCCAAGCCTGCCCACCACGGCAAGGTAGACTCTTCTAGGGCAGGACCTACACTAACTACACTAAGCTACCCTAATGGATGCTAGTCATCCTTTTTCTAATGTTGGATTATGTTTGTAGTAGGCCTCATCCTATAATCTGTGTGCGCAAGCTACTCTCCTAATTTGAGTGTGTGTGTACATCTATCTAAAGCATGGAGCGGTCAGTTTATGTGTATCTGGACATCCTCTGTTAGTGTAGGTCAGTGCATGCCAGTCGTATGTTGTCCAGTGTTTGTCAGTAAACTTTGCCTTTGCTTGGTGTGCTAGTGTGGGGTGGTGGTAGGTGGTGAGGAGGCATTATATAACATTTGAACAAGTTTGTAATGTTCAGAGATACAGAGATTCATCATAAACAGACAAAGACAAATACAATTAAGATTAAATGTTTATTGAAATAAATATAGTTGGTGATAAACTTTTAACCTATGGAAAAAGTATGTTGCTGGTCCTTGTTGGGCATACATTGTAATGGTATTTTTTTTTAATTCAGCCTATGGGCTGAACGAAAAAAAGAGATTGATCGGTGGGTGTGCCCACCATTAGAATACTACCATTTATCCACCCACTTCTAATGATGGGCATACGTGCACCATTTGTTTTTAACTGTGGTGGTGAAATCACCTCCTACAGCGCTGGAGTCGCTAATTTACATTTAGCAATCTGTTCCTAATAAATATATGCCAAAGCATGGGAGCAATCCACCCCTAATGTTAGGGCCAAATCGCCCCTCCACCCCTGCCCCCATGCTTCGGCATATCTGCTCTTTTTTTTTTAACTGTGATGGTGAAATCACCTTCTACAGCACTGGAGTCGCTGATTTACGTATCGTGGGAGCAAACACTGTTGCTGTCAAGATAAATAAATCATTGCTGCAGCTGAATGGCATACCTGGTAAGTAAATGATGGTTAACAATAAAACAAAGTAACATTACAGTATAACAGTAAGACATACCATATCTGCAAAGCAAATACAATAAAACATAGTAGAAATAAAAATTTTTTTTAAAGCAATCTGTGCCTAAAAAATATATGCCAAAGCATGGGGGCAATCCGCCCCTAATGTTAGGGCCAAATCGTCCCTCCACCCCTGCCCCCATGCTTCGGCATATATGCTCTTTTTTTTAACTGCGATGGTGAAATCACCTTCTACAGCACTGGAGTTGCTGATTTACGTATCGTGGGAGCAAACACTGTTGCTGTCAAGATAAATAAATCATTGCTGCAGCTGAATGGCATACCTGGTAAGTAAATGATGGTTAACAATAAAACAAAGTAACATTACAGTATAACAGTAAGACATACCATATCTGCAAAGCAAATACAATAAAACATAGTAGAAATAAAACATTTTTTCAAAGCAATCTGTGCCTAAAAAATATATGCCAAAGCATGGGGGCAATCCGCCCCTAATGTTAGGGCCAAATCGCCCCTCCACCCCTGCCCCCATGCTTCGGCATATCTGCTCTTTTTTTTTTAACTGTGATGGTGAAATCACCTTCTACAGCACTGGAGTCGCTGATTTACGTATCGTGGGAGCAAACACTGTTGCTGTCAAGATAAATAAATCATTGCTGCAGCTAAATGGCATACCTGGTAAGTAAATGATGGTTAACAATAAAACAAAGTAACATTACAGTATAACAGTAAGACATACCATATCTGCAAAGCAAATACAATAAAACATAGTAGAAATAAAACATTTTTCAAAGCAATCTGTGCCTAAAAAATATATGCCAAAGCATGGGGGCAATCCGCCCCTAATGTTAGGGCCAAATCGCCCCTCCACCCCTGCCCCCATGCTTCGGCATATCTGCTCTTTTTTTTTTAACTGTGATGGTGAAATCACCTTCTACAGCACTGGAGTCGCTGATTTACGTATCGTGGGAGCAAACACTGTTGATGTCAAGATAAATAAATCATTGCTGCAGCTGAATGGCATACCTGGTAAGTAAATGATGGTTAACAATAAAACAAAGTAACATTACAGTATAACAGTAAGACATACCATATCTGCAAAGCAAATACAATAAAACATAGTAGAAATAAAACATTTTTTAAAAGCAATCTGTGCCTAAAAAATATATGCCAAAGCATGGGGGCAATCCGCCCCTAATGTTAGGGCCAAATCGCCCCTCCACCCCTGCCCCCACGCTTCGGCATATATGCTCTTTTTTTTTTACTGTGATGGTGAAATCACCTTCTACAGCACTGGAGTCGCTGATTTACGTATCGTGGGAGCAAACACTGTTGCTGTCAAGATAAATAAATCATTGCTGCAGCTGAATGGCATACCTGGTAAGTAAATGATGGTTAACAATAAAACAAAGTAACATTACAGTATAACAGTAAGACATACCATATCTGCAAAGCAAATACAATAAAACATAGTAGAAATAAAACATTTTTTTAAAAGCAATCTGTGCCTAAAAAATATATGCCAAAGCATGGGGGCAATCCGCCCCTAATGTTAGGGCCAAATCGCCCCTCCACCCCTGCCCCCATGCTTCGGCATATCTTCTCTTTTTTTTTAACTGTGATGGTGAAATCACCTTCTACAGCACTGGAGTCGCTGATTTACATATCGTGGGAGCAAACACTGTTGCTGTCAAGATAAATAAATCATTGCTGCAGCTGAATGGCATACCTGGTAAGTAAATGATGGTTAACAATAAAACAAAGTAACATTACAGTATAACAGTAAGACATACCATATCTGCAAAGCAAATACAATAAAACATAGTAGAAATAAAACATTTTTTAAAAGCAATCTGTGACTAAAAAATATATGCCAAAGCATGGGGGCAATCCGCCCCTAATGTTAGGGCCAAATCGCCCCTCCACCCCTGTCCCCATGCTTCGGCATATATGCTCTTTTTTTAACTGTGATGGTGAAATCACCTTCTACAGCACTGGAGTCGCTGACTTACGTATCGTGGGAGCAAACACTGTTGCTGTCAAGATAAATAAATCATTGCTGCAGCTGAATGGCATACCTGGTAAGTAAATGATGGTTAACAATAAAACAAAGTAACATTACAGTATAACAGTAAGACATACCATATCTGCAAAGCAAATACAATAAAACATAGTAGAAATAAAAAAAAATTTAAAAGCAATCTGTGCCTAAAAAATATATGCCAAAGCATGGGGGCAATCCGCCCCTAATGTTAGGGCCAAATCGCCCCTCCACCCCTGCCCCCACGCTTCGGCATATATGCTCTTTTTTTTTTACTGTGATGGTGAAATCACCTTCTACAGCACTGGAGTCGCTGATTTACGTATCGTGGGAGCAAACACTGTTGCTGTCAAGATAAATAAATCATTGCTGCAGCTGAATGGCATACCTGGTAAGTAAATGATGGTTAACAATAAAACAAAGTAACATTACAGTATAACAGTAAGACATACCATATCTGCAAAGCAAATACAATAAAACATAGTAGAAATAAAACATTTTTTTAAAAGCAATCTGTGCCTAAAAAATATATGCCAAAGCATGGGGGCAATCCGCCCCTAATGTTAGGGCCAAATCGCCCCTCCACCCCTGCCCCCATGCTTCGGCATATATGCTCTTTTTTTTTAACTGTGATGGTGAAATCACCTTCTACAGCACTGGAGTTGCTGATTTACGTATCGTGGGAGCAAACACTGTTGCTGTCAAGATAAATAAATCATTGCTGCAGCTGAATGGCATACCTGGTAAGTAAATGATGGTTAACAATAAAACAAAGTAACATTACAGTATAACAGTAAGACATACCATATCTGCAAAGCAAATACAATAAAACATAGTAGAAATAAAACATTTTTTAAAAGCAATCTGTGACTAAAAAATATATGCCAAAGCATGGGGGCAATCCGCCCCTAATGTTAGGGCCAAATCGCCCCTCCACCCCTGTCCCCATGCTTCGGCATATATGCTCTTTTTTTAACTGTGATGGTGAAATCACCTTCTACAGCACTGGAGTCGCTGACTTACGTATCGGGAGCAAACACTGTTGCTGTCAAGATAAATAAATCATTGCTGCAGCTGAATGGCATACCTGGTAAGTAAATGATGGTTAACAATAAAACAAAGTAACATTACAGTATAACAGTAAGACATACCATATCTGCAAAGCAAATACAATAAAACATAGTAGAAATAAAAAAAAATTTAAAAGCAATCTGTGCCTAAAAAATATATGCCAAAGCATGGGGGCAATCCGCCCCTAATGTTAGGGCCAAATCGCCCCTCCACCCCTGCCCCCACGCTTCGGCATATATGCTCTTTTTTTTTACTGTGATGGTGAAATCACCTTCTACAGCACTGGAGTCGCTGATTTACGTATCGTGGGAGCAAACACTGTTGCTGTCAAGATAAATAAATCATTGCTGCAGCTGAATGGCATACCTGGTAAGTAAATGATGGTTAACAATAAAACAAAGTAACATTACAGTATAACAGTAAGACATACCATATCTGCAAAGCAAATACAATAAAACATAGTAGAAATAAAACATTTTTTTAAAAGCAATCTGTGCCTAAAAAATATATGCCAAAGCATGGGGGCAATCCGCCCCTAATGTTAGGGCCAAATCGCCCCTCCACCCCTGCCCCCATGCTTCGGCATATATGCTCTTTTTTTTTAACTGTGATGGTGAAATCACCTTCTACAGCACTGGAGTTGCTGATTTACGTATCGTGGGAGCAAACACTGTTGCTGTCAAGATAAATAAATCATTGCTGCAGCTGAATGGCATACCTGGTAAGTAAATGATGGTTAACAATAAAACAAAGTAACATTACAGTATAACAGTAAGACATACCATATCTGCAAAGCAAATACAATAAAACATAGTAGAAATAAAACATTTTTTAAAGCAATATGTGCCTAAAAAATATATGCCAAAGCATGGGGGAAATCCGCCCCTAATGTTAGGGCCAAATCGCCCCTCCACCCCTGCCCCCATGCTTCGGCATATATGCTCTTTTTTTTTAACTGTGATGGTGAAATCACCTTCTACAGCACTGGAGTCGCTGATTTATGTATCGTGGGAGCAAACACTGTTGCTGTCAAGATAAATAAATCATTGCTGCAGCTGAATGGCATACCTGGTAAGTAAATGATGGTTAACAATAAAACAAAGTAACATTACAGTATAACAGTAAGACATACCATATCTGCAAAGCAAATACAATAAAACATAGTAGAAATAAAACATTTTTTTAAAAGCAATCTGTGCCTAAAAAATATATGCCAAAGCATGGGGGCAATCCGCCCCTAATGTTAGGGCCAAATCGCCCCTCCACCCCTGCCCCCATGCTTCGGCATATATGCTCTTTTTTTTTAACTGTGATGGTGAAATCACCTTCTACAGCACTGGAGTTGCTGATTTACGTATCGTGGGAGCAAACACTGTTGCTGTCAAGATAAATAAATCATTGCTGCAGCTGAATGGCATACCTGGTAAGTAAATGATGGTTAACAATAAAACAAAGTAACATTACAGTATAACAGTAAGACATACCATATCTGCAAAGCAAATACAATAAAACATAGCAGAAATAAAACATTTTTTTAAAGCAATCTGTGCCTAAAAAATATATGCCAAAGCATGGGGGCAATCCGCCCCTAATGTTAGGGCCAAATCGCCCCTCCACCCCTGCCCCCATGCTTCGGCATATATGCTCTTTTTTTTTAACTGTGATGGTGAAATCACCTTCTACAGCACTGGAGTTGCTGATTTACGTATCGTAGGAGCAAACACTGTTGCTGTCAAGATAAATAAATCATTGCTGCAGCTGAATGGCATACCTGGTAAGTAAATGATGGTTAACAATAAAACAAAGTAACATTACAGTATAACAGTAAGACATACCATATCTGCAAAGCAAATACAATAAAACATAGTAGAAATAAAACATTTTTTTAAAGCAATCTGTGCCTAAAAAATATATGCCAAAGCATGGGGGAAATCCGCCCCTAATGTTAGGGCCAAATCGCCCCTCCACCCCTGCCCCCATGCTTCGGCATATCTGCTCTTTTTTTTTTAACTGTGATGGTGAAATCACCTTCTACAGCACTGGAGTCGCTGATTTACGTATCGTGGGAGCAAACACTGTTGCTGTCAAGATAAATAAATCATTGCTGCAGCTGAATGGCATACCTGGTAAGTAAATGATGGTTAACAATAAAACAAAGTAACATTACAGTATAACAGTAAGACATACCATATCTGCAAAGCAAATACAATAAAACATAGTAGAAATAAAACATTTTTTAAAAGCAATCTGTGACTAAAAAATATATGCCAAAGCATGGGGGCAATCCGCCCCTAATGTTAGGGCCAAATCGCCCCTCCACCCCTGTCCCCATGCTTCGGCATATATGCTCTTTTTTTAACTTTGATGGTAATATCACCTTCTACAGCACTGGAGTCGCTGATTTACGTATCGTGGGAGCAAACACTGTTGCTGTCAAGATAAATAAATCATTGCTGCAGCTGAATGGCATACCTGGTAAGTAAATGATGGTTAACAATAAAACAAAGTAACATTACAGTATAACAGTAAGACATACCATATCTGCAAAGCAAATACAATAAAACATAGTAGAAATAAAACATTTTTTAAAAGCAATCTGTGACTAAAAAATATATGCCAAAGCATGGGGGCAATCCGCCCCTAATGTTAGGGCCAAATCGCCCCTCCACCCCTGTCCCCATGCTTCGGCATATATGCTCTTTTTTTAACTGTGATGGTGAAATCACCTTCTACAGCACTGGAGTCGCTGACTTACGTATCGTGGGAGCAAACACTGTTGCTGTCAAGATAAATAAATCATTGCTGCAGCTGAATGGCATACCTGGTAAGTAAATGATGGTTAACAATAAAACAAAGTAACATTACAGTATAACAGTAAGACATACCATATCTGCAAAGCAAATACAATAAAACATAGTAGAAATAAAAAAAAATTTAAAAGCAATCTGTGCCTAAAAAATATATGCCAAAGCATGGGGCAATCCGCCCCTAATGTTAGGGCCAAATCGCCCCTCCACCCCTGCCCCCACGCTTCGGCATATATGCTCTTTTTTTTTTACTGTGATGGTGAAATCACCTTCTACAGCACTGGAGTCGCTGATTTACGTATCGTGGGAGCAAACACTGTTGCTGTCAAGATAAATAAATCATTGCTGCAGCTGAATGGCATACCTGGTAAGTAAATGATGGTTAACAATAAAACAAAGTAACATTACAGTATAACAGTAAGACATACCATATCTGCAAAGCAAATACAATAAAACATAGTAGAAATAAAACATTTTTCAAAGCAATCTGTGCCTAAAAAATATATGCCAAAGCATGGGGGCAATCCGCCCCTAATGTTAGGGCCAAATCGCCCCTCCACCCCTGCCCCCACGCTTCGGCATATATGCTCTTTTTTTTTTACTGTGATGGTGAAATCACCTTCTACAGCACTGGAGTCGCTGATTTACGTATCGTGGGAGCAAACACTGTTGCTGTCAAGATAAATAAATCATTGCTGCAGCTGAATGGCATACCTGGTAAGTAAATGATGGTTAACAATAAAACAAAGTAACATTACAGTATAACAGTAAGACATACCATATCTGCAAAGCAAATACAATAAAACATAGTAGAAATAAAACATTTTTTTAAAAGCAATCTGTGCCTAAAAAATATATGCCAAAGCATGGGGGCAATCCGCCCCTAATGTTAGGGCCAAATCGCCCCTCCACCCCTGCCCCCATGCTTCGGCATATCTTCTCTTTTTTTTTAACTGTGATGGTGAAATCACCTTCTATAGCACTGGAGTCGCTGATTTACATATCGTGGGAGCAAACACTGTTGCTGTCAAGATAAATAAATCATTGCTGCAGCTGAATGGCATACCTGGTAAGTAAATGATGGTTAACAATAAAACAAAGTAACATTACAGTATAACAGTAAGACATACCATATCTGCAAAGCAAATACAATAAAACATAGTAGAAATAAAACATTTTTTAAAAGCAATCTGTGACTAAAAAATATATGCCAAAGCATGGGGGCAATCCGCCCCTAATGTTAGGGCCAAATCGCCCCTCCACCCCTGTCCCCATGCTTCGGCATATATGCTCTTTTTTTAACTGTGATGGTGAAATCACCTTCTACAGCACTGGAGTCGCTGACTTACGTATCGTGGGAGCAAACACTGTTGCTGTCAAGATAAATAAATCATTGCTGCAGCTGAATGGCATACCTGGTAAGTAAATGATGGTTAACAATAAAACAAAGTAACATTACAGTATAACAGTAAGACATACCATATCTGCAAAGCAAATACAATAAAACATAGTAGAAATAAAAAAAAATTTTTAAAAGCAATCTGTGCCTAAAAAATATATGCCAAAGCATGGGGGCAATCCGCCCCTAATGTTAGGGCCAAATCGCCCCTCCACCCCTGCCCCACGCTTCGGCATATATGCTCTTTTTTTTTTACTGTGATGGTGAAATCACCTTCTACAGCACTGGAGTCGCTGATTTACGTATCGTGGGAGCAAACACTGTTGCTGTCAAGATAAATAAATCATTGCTGCAGCTGAATGGCATACCTGGTAAGTAAATGATGGTTAACAATAAAACAAAGTAACATTACAGTATAACAGTAAGACATACCATATCTGCAAAGCAAATACAATAAAACATAGTAGAAATAAAACATTTTTTTAAAAGCAATCTGTGCCTAAAAAATATATGCCAAAGCATGGGGGCAATCCGCCCCTAATGTTAGGGCCAAATCGCCCCTCCACCCCTGCCCCCATGCTTCGGCATATATGCTCTTTTTTTTTAACTGTGATGGTGAAATCACCTTCTACAGCACTGGAGTTGCTGATTTACGTATCGTGGGAGCAAACACTGTTGCTGTCAAGATAAATAAATCATTGCTGCAGCTGAATGGCATACCTGGTAAGTAAATGATGGTTAACAATAAAACAAAGTAACATTACAGTATAACAGTAAGACATACCATATCTGCAAAGCAAATACAATAAAACATAGTAGAAATAAAACATTTTTTTAAAGCAATATGTGCCTAAAAAATATATGCCAAAGCATGGGGGAAATCCGCCCCTAATGTTAGGGCCAAATCGCCCCTCCACCCCTGCCCCCATGCTTCGGCATATATGCTCTTTTTTTTTAACTGTGATGGTGAAATCACCTTCTACAGCACTGGAGTTGCTGATTTACGTATCGTGGGAGCAAACACTGTTGCTGTCAAGATAAATAAATCATTGCTGCAGCTGAATGGCATACCTGGTAAGTAAATGATGGTTAACAATAAAACAAAGTAACATTACAGTATAACAGTAAGACATACCATATCTGCAAAGCAAATACAATAAAACATAGTAGAAATAAAACATTTTTTTAAAGCAATCTGTGCCTAAAAAATATATGCCAAAGCATGGGGGAAATCCGCCCCTAATGTTAGGGCCAAATCGCCCCTCCACCCCTGCCCCCATGCTTCGGCATATCTGCTCTTTTTTTTTTAACTGTGATGGTGAAATCACCTTCTACAGCACTGGAGTCGCTGATTTACGTATCGTGGGAGCAAACACTGTTGCTGTCAAGATAAATAAATCATTGCTGCAGCTGAATGGCATACCTGGTAAGTAAATGATGGTTAACAATAAAACAAAGTAACATTACAGTATAACAGTAAGACATACCATATCTGCAAAGCAAATACAATAAAACATAGTAGAAATAAAACATTTTTTAAAAGCAATCTGTGACTAAAAAATATATGCCAAAGCATGGGGGCAATCCGCCCCTAATGTTAGGGCCAAATCGCCCCTCCACCCCTGTCCCCATGCTTCGGCATATATGCTTTTTTTTTAACTGTGATGGTAATATCACCTTCTACAGCACTGGAGTCGCTGATTTACGTATCGTGGGAGCAAACACTGTTGCTGTCAAGATAAATAAATCATTGCTGCAGCTGAATGGCATACCTGGTAAGTAAATGATGGTTAACAATAAAACAAAGTAACATTACAGTATAACAGTAAGACATACCATATCTGCAAAGCAAATACAATAAAACATAGTAGAAATAAAAAATTTTTTAAAAGCAATCTGTGCCTAAAAAATATATGCCAAAGCATGGGGGCAATCCGCCCCTAATGTTAGGGCCAAATCGCCCCTCCACCCCTGCCCCCACGCTTCGGCATATATGCTCTTTTTTTTTTACTGTGATGGTGAAATCACCTTCTACAGCACTGGAGTCGCTGATTTATGTATCGTGGGAGCAAACACTGTTGCTGTCAAGATAAATAAATCATTGCTGCAGCTGAATGGCATACCTGGTAAGTAAATGATGGTTAACAATAAAACAAAGTAACATTACAGTATAACAGTAAGACATACCATATCTGCAAAGCAAATACAATAAAACATAGTAGAAATAAAACATTTTTTTAAAAGCAATCTGTGCCTAAAAAATATATGCCAAAGCATGGGGGCAATCCGCCCCTAATGTTAGGGCCAAATCGCCCCTCCACCCCTGCCCCCATGCTTCGGCATATATGCTCTTTTTTTTTAACTGTGATGGGGAAATCACCTTCTACAGCACTGGAGTTGCTGATTTACGTATCGTGGGAGCAAACACTGTTGCTGTCAAGATAAATAAATCATTGCTGCAGCTGAATGGCATACCTGGTAAGTAAATGATGGTTAACAATAAAACAAAGTAACATTACAGTATAACAGTAAGACATACCATATCTGCAAAGCAAATACAATAAAACATAGCAGAAATAAAACATTTTTTTAAAGCAATCTGTGCCTAAAAAATATATGCCAAAGCATGGGGGCAATCCGCCCCTAATGTTAGGGCCAAATCGCCCCTCCACCCCTGCCCCCATGCTTCGGCATATATGCTCTTTTTTTTTAACTGTGATGGTGAAATCACCTTCTACAGCACTGGAGTTGCTGATTTACGTATCGTAGGAGCAAACACTGTTGCTGTCAAGATAAATAAATCATTGCTGCAGCTGAATGGCATACCTGGTAAGTAAATGATGGTTAACAATAAAACAAAGTAACATTACAGTATAACAGTAAGACATACCATATCTGCAAAGCAAATACAATAAAACATAGTAGAAATAAAACATTTTTTTAAAGCAATCTGTGCCTAAAAAATATATGCCAAAGCATGGGGGGAAATCCGCCCCTAATGTTAGGGCCAAATCGCCCCTCCACCCCTGCCCCATGCTTCGGCATATCTGCTCTTTTTTTTTTAACTGTGATGGTGAAATCACCTTCTACAGCACTGGAGGTCGCTGATTTACGTATCGTGGGAGCAAACACTGTTGCTGTCAAGATAAATAAATCATTGCTGCAGCTGAATGGCATACCTGGTAAGTAAATGATGGTTAACAATAAAACAAAGTAACATTACAGTATAACAGTAAGACATACCATATCTGCAAAGCAAATACAATAAAACATAGTAGAAATAAAACATTTTTTAAAAGCAATCTGTGACTAAAAAATATATGCCAAAGCATGGGGGCAATCCGCCCCTAATGTTAGGGCCAAATCGCCCCTCCACCCCTGTCCCCATGCTTCGGCATATATGCTCTTTTTTTAACTTTGATGGTAATATCACCTTCTACAGCACTGGAGTCGCTGATTTACGTATCGTGGGAGCAAACACTGTTGCTGTCAAGATAAATAAATCATTGCTGCAGCTGAATGGCATACCTGGTAAGTAAATGATGGTTAACAATAAAACAAAGTAACATTACAGTATAACAGTAAGACATACCATATCTGCAAAGCAAATACAATAAAACATAGTAGAAATAAAACATTTTTTAAAAGCAATCTGTGACTAAAAAATATATGCCAAAGCATGGGGGCAATCCGCCCCTAATGTTAGGGCCAAATCGCCCCTCCACCCCTGTCCCCATGCTTCGGCATATATGCTCTTTTTTTAACTGTGATGGTGAAATCACCTTCTACAGCACTGGAGTCGCTGACTTACGTATCGTGGGAGCAAACACTGTTGCTGTCAAGATAAATAAATCATTGCTGCAGCTGAATGGCATACCTGGTAAGTAAATGATGGTTAACAATAAAACAAAGTAACATTACAGTATAACAGTAAGACATACCATATCTGCAAAGCAAATACAATAAAACATAGTAGAAATAAAAAAAAAATTTAAAAGCAATCTGTGCCTAAAAAATATATGCCAAAGCATGGGGGCAATCCGCCCCTAATGTTAGGGCCAAATCGCCCCTCCACCCCTGCCCCCACGCTTCGGCATATATGCTCTTTTTTTTTTACTGTGATGGTGAAATCACCTTCTACAGCACTGGAGTCGCTGATTTACGTATCGTGGGAGCAAACACTGTTGCTGTCAAGATAAATAAATCATTGCTGCAGCTGAATGGCATACCTGGTAAGTAAATGATGGTTAACAATAAAACAAAGTAACATTACAGTATAACAGTAAGACATACCATATCTGCAAAGCAAATACAATAAAACATAGTAGAAATAAAACATTTTTTTAAAAGCAATCTGTGCCTAAAAAATATATGCCAAAGCATGGGGGCAATCCGCCCCTAATGTTAGGGCCAAATCGCCCCTCCACCCCTGCCCCCATGCTTCGGCATATATGCTCTTTTTTTTAACTGTGATGGTGAAATCACCTTCTACAGCACTGGAGTTGCTGATTTACGTATCGTGGGAGCAAACACTGTTGCTGTCAAGATAAATAAATCATTGCTGCAGCTGAATGGCATACCTGGTAAGTAAATGATGGTTAACAATAAAACTAAGTAACATTACAGTATAACAGTAAGACATACCATATCTGCAAAGCAAATACAATAAAACATAGTAGAAATAAAACATTTTTTTAAAGCAATATGTGCCTAAAAAATATATGCCAAAGCGTGGGGGAAATCCGCCCCTAATGTTAGGGCCAAATCGCCCCTCCACCCCTGCCCCCATGCTTCGGCATATATGCTCTTTTTTTTTTAACTGTGATGGTGAAATCACCTTCTACAGCACTGGAGTCGCTGATTTACGTATCGTGGGAGCAAACACTGTTGCTGTCAAGATAAATAAATCATTGCTGCAGCTGAATGGCATACCTGGTAAGTAAATGATGGTTAACAATAAAACAAAGTAACATTACAGTATAACAGTAAGACATACCATATCTGCAAAGCAAATACAATAAAACATAGTAGAAATAAAACATTTTTTAAAAGCAATCTGTGACTAAAAAATATATGCCAAAGCATGGGGGCAATCCGCCCCTAATGTTAGGGCCAAATCGCCCCTCCACCCCTGTCCCCATGCTTCGGCATATATGCTCTTTTTTTAACTGTGATGGTAATATCACCTTCTACAGCACTGGAGTCGCTGATTTACGTATCGTGGGAGCAAACACTGTTGCTGTCAAGATAAATAAATCATTGCTGCAGCTGAATGGCATACCTGGTAAGTAAATGATGGTTAACAATAAAACAAAGTAACATTACAGTATAACAGTAAGACATACCATATCTGCAAAGCAAATACAATAAAACATAGTAGAACAAAAACATTTTTTAAAAGCAATCTGTGCCTAAAAAATATATGCCAAAGCATGGGGGCAATCCGCCCCTAATGTTAGGGCCAAATCGCCCCTCCACCCCTGCCCCCACGCTTCGGCATATATGCTCTTTTTTTTTTACTGTGATGGTGAAATCACCTTCTACAGCACTGGAGTCGCTGATTTACGTATCGTGGGAGCAAACACTGTTGCTGTCAAGATAAATAAATCATTGCTGCAGCTGAATGGCATACCTGGTAAGTAAATGATGGTTAACAATAAAACAAAGTAACATTACAGTATAACAGTAAGACATACCATATCTGCAAAGCAAATACAATAAAACATAGTAGAAATAAAACATTTTTTTAAAAGCAATCTGTGCCTAAAAAATATATGCCAAATCATGGGGGCAATCCGCCCCTAATGTTAGGGCCAAATCGCCCCTCCACCCCTGCCCCCATGCTTCGGCATATATGCTCTTTTTTTTTAACTGTGATGGTGAAATCACCTTCTACAGCACTGGAGTTGCTGATTTACGTATCGTGGGAGCAAACACTGTTGCTGTCAAGATAAATAAATCATTGCTGCAGCTGAATGGCATACCTGGTAAGTAAATGATGGTTAACAATAAAACAAAGTAACATTACAGTATAACAGTAAGACATACCATATCTGCAAAGCAAATACAATAAAACATAGCAGAAATATAAAACATTTTTTTAAAGCAATCTGTGCCTAAAAAATATATGCCAAAGCAGCACACATATCAATCGCCCCTAATGTTAGGGCCAAATCGCCCCTCCACCCCTGCCCCATGCTTCGGCATATATGCTCTTTTTTTTTAACTGTGATGGTGAAATCACCTTCTACAGCACTGGAGTTGCTGATTTACGTATCGTGGGAGCAAACACTGTTGCTGTCAAGATAAATAAATCATTGCTGCAGCTGAATGGCATACCTGGTAAGTAAATGATGGTTAACAATAAAACAAAGTAACATTACAGTATAACAGTAAGACATACCATATCTGCAAAGCAAATACAATAAAACATAGTAGAAATAAAACATTTTTTTAAAGCAATCTGTGCCTAAAAAATATATGCCAAAGCATGGGGGAAATCCGCCCCTAATGTTAGGGCCAAATTGCCCCTCCACCCCTGCCCCCATGCTTCGGCATATCTGCTCTTTTTTTTTTTAGCTGTGATGGTGAAATCACCTTCTACAGCACTGGAGTCGCTGATTTACGTATCGTGGGAGCAAACACTGTTGCTGTCAAGATAAATAAATCATTGCTGCAGCTGAATGGCATACCTGGTAAGTAAATGATGGTTAACAATAAAACAAAGTAACATTACAGTATAACAGTAAGACATACCATATCTGCAAAGCAAATACAATAAAACATAGTAGAAATAAAACATTTTTTAAAAGCAATCTGTGACTAAAAAATATATGCCAAAGCATGGGGGCAATCCGCCCCTAATGTTAGGGCCAAATCGCCCCTCCACCCCTGTCCCCATGCTTCGGCATATATGCTCTTTTTTTAACTGTGATGGTAATATCACCTTCTACAGCACTGGAGTCGCTGATTTACGTATCGTGGGAGCAAACACTGTTGCTGTCAAGATAAATAAATCATTGCTGCAGCTGAATGGCATACCTGGTATGTAAATGATGGTTAACAATAAAACAAAGTAACATTACAGTATAACAGCAAGACATACCATATCTGCAAAGCAAATACAATAAAACATAGTAGAAATAAAACATTTTTTAAAAGCAATCTGTGCCTAAAAAATATATGCCAAAGCATGGGGGCAATCCGCCCCTAATGTTAGGGCCAAATCGCCCCTCCACCCCTGCCCCCACGCTTCGGCATATATGCTCTTTTTTTTTTTACTGTGATGGTGAAATCACCTTCTACAGCACTGGAGTCGCTGATTTACGTATCGTGGGAGCAAACACTGTTGCTGTCAAGATAAATAAATCATTGCTGCAGCTGAATGGCCTACCTGGTAAGTAAATGATGGTTAACAATAAAACAAAGTAACATTACAGTATAACAGTAAGACATACCATATCTGCAAAGCAAATACAATAAAACATAGTAGAAATAAAACATTTTTTTAAAAGCAATCTGTGCCTAAAAAATATATGCCAAAGCATGGGGGCAATCCGCCCCTAATTTTAGGGCCAAATCGCCCCTCCAACCCTGCCCCCATGTTTCTGCATATATGCTCTTTTTTTTAACTGTGATGGTGAAATCACCTTCTACAGCGCTGGAGTTGCTGATTTACATATCATGGAAGCAAACCCTGTGGCTGTCAAGATAAATAAATCAATTCTCTCCTGGTCCCCCTATACTGTTCCTTCCTGCCCCCCTATACTGTTCTATCTTGGTCCCTTCCCCTATTACTGCTCTCCCCTGGTCTCCTAATTACTGTTCTCTCCTGCTCCCCCTATTACAGTTATCTTCTGATTCCCCTTTTCTGTTCTCTCCTGGTCCCCCTATATTGTTCCCTCCTGGTCCCCCTATTACTGTTCTATCCTGGTCCCTCCCCCTATTAGTGTTCTCTTCTGATCCCCCTATACTGCTCTCTCCTGGTCCTCTTATTACTGTTCCCTCCTCTGTCCCCTGATTACTGTTCTCTCATGGTCCCCCTAAACTGTTCCTTTCTGGTCCCCTTATACTGTTCCCTCCTGGTCCCCCTATACTGTTCCCTCCTGGTCCCCCTATTACTGTTCCCTCCTGGTCCCCCTATTACTGTTCCCTTCTGGTCCAACTATTACTCTTCTCTCCTGGTCCCCCTATTACTGTTCCCTCCTGGTCCCCCCATTAATGTTCTCTCTTGGTCCTCCTATTACTTTTGCCTCCTGGTCCCCCTATTACTGTTCCCTCCTCGTCCCCCTATTACTGTTGCCTCCTGATCCCCCTATTACTGTTCTCTACTGTGCCCACTATAATTCTGCCACTGGATGCTTCCCCGCCTCTTCCCTCCCAGCGGCTGTGGCTGAACACTAGGCAGCCGCCTAGTTTGCCTAGCAGAAGCTCCGGCCATAAATAAACTACTAAGCAGTTGAAGATAAGTATAGCTTATGGAAAACTGATACAAATTGTGTGATAAAAATGTCAGTCTGTAGTGGGAGGCCAAGCTGGAACTATGAGGGAATGGGGACTGAGTCCTTGAGGGCACTAGGCTGAGTCTGCATAGTTGTGGAGAAAGTCTGCAGGGAAGCAGGGATGAGTCTGCCAGGGTGCAGGGGAAAGTCTGCCTGAAAGATTGGTCTGCAGACTCCTTCCACAATCAAACAATCTGTTTTCCTGGCCCTCTTGCAGACTCAGCCTAGTTCTCTTAAAGACTCGGTTCCCATTCCCTCACAGTTCCAGCCTGGCCTCGCACTCTCCTGCAGAAGGACATTTTTGTGACATGTTTTGTGTGTGTTTTTCATAAGCTACAACTTGTATTGTCTTCAGTTTAGCTTCTTCTTTTGTTTGGTGTTCTTCAGATTCTGTATGGCTTTCCATTCTTCACTGACAAATGAAAAGCCCTTGAACTGTTCCTGTTCCTTCTTCCTAAGCTTCGCTCGATATTTCAGCTTCTTATACAGATTTACTTTCATCTTCATCATTTCTTCTACAAGGTCCTAAAAAAGAGAGAACAATGAGATCCATGAATTAATAGAAGTCTCTCTATGACCTCTGAGGGCCATTTCCCCACCTCTATGGGCCATCTAAGTCCATATGATTGTGAGATGTCAGATACCGGTCACCACTGTGCAGAAGCAAAGGATATGGATCTTTACTATTAAAGTTGTGCAAACTCACTTCTGAAAGGTTTATATTTGTCCCCTTATTTCTCTTTAATCATTTCCCACAAGTCTTCAGATTGAGAGTCGGGGTGAGATCCCTCCTGAGGTCTGCCAGTGTACAACACATCAACTAACTGAAATGTACATATGTACGGAGCTCTGTTATTTGATGCTGTCATACACACTCCAGAATCGGGAGACATCACTGTCAGAGTCTAGGTGACTCCTCTCTCCCGGCACACAAACTGATGACTCAGAGCCAAGTAAATTTATTGTGGGAAATAAAAACAGCTTCTCTTTATGCACAAAGATACATCTCACAATTTCTTCCTCTATGAACCCCCCAAAGTGTCATGATGGGCCCCAGCCATGTGTAAAGGGACTGGTCAGGGGGACCCCATGCACAATGCTTAAATTGCTACTTACCTTCCGACGTTCAGAAAATGGGGCATGCGTCTCCCCTGCCTCCAGCTTTTCCCAATTTATTCTTCGGAAAATTCGGTGGTTCCGTATCTTGGCAATATATACCTTACGTTTTTTCTGGTCTTTACATAGGAGCTATGGGGGGGAAAAAAGAAAACAGACACATAAGATGACATTAATGGCATGAAAATGCTAAGAAGGCGATTTATAAAGACCTGCGGCTTCCAACAAAGCACAGACCGCATTTATAAAGCACACAGACTCATTGGCTGGGACTGTGTGATCACTTACCTTGTTCAGAAAGTCCACTATGACATCATCAGCACCAACTGGATAACGTGGTGATTCATGGCAGATGGAAGCTCGAGGATTGTTTATGTTGAATGGGTAAATTCCAAAGGCTGCCTCAAATAATGTGACCCCCAATGAAAAATAGTCCACAGCTTTGTCAAATGGCTCGCCCTTAAATATCTGTGGGAAAATTAGAGAGAGAGAAGGATCAGAACATGTCTGGCTGGAAAACAACAACATCATTTACAACAAGGTTCCATACAAATGTTTTCATCTTTAATACATGTGACTTTATTTAGAAGCATCCCACTTCTATGTGTAGTGGTCACAAAGTAGCCATTACACACTGTCCAGACTCACCCCCTAAGCCGGACACAATAACCACTTAAGGACCTTAGGTGTTTTTCAGATTTGGTGTTTGCAAAACTAAAACATTTTTTTCTGCTAGAAAATTACTTAAAACCCCCAAACATTATATATATATATTTTTTCACCCTAGAGAATAAAATAGTGGTCATTGCAATACTTTTTGTCACACTGTATTTGCGCAGCGGTCTTACAAGCGCACATTTTTTGTAAAAAATTAACAACAATAAATTTAGCCCATTTTTTATACATTGTAAAAGATAATGTTACGCCAAGTAAAATGATACCCAACATGTCACGCTTAAAAATTGCACCTGCTCGTGGCATGGCGTCCAACTTTTACCCTTAAAAATCTTGATAGGCGACATTTAAAAAATTCTATAGGTTGCATCTTTTGAGTTACAGAGGAGGTCTAGGGCTAGAATTGTTGCTCTCGCTCTAAAGATCGCGGCGATACCTCACTTGTGTGGTTTAAACATCGTTATCATATGCGGGCGCTACTCACGTATGCGTTCGCTTCTGCAGGTGAGCTTGTCAGGAAGGGGCACTTTAAAACATTTTTTTTGTTTTCTTATTTATTTTTATTTATATAGTATTTTTACACTGAAAAAAAAAAATGTGTTCACTTTTATTCCTATTACAAGGAATGTAAACATCCCTTGTAATAGAAAAAAGCATGACAGGTCCTCTTAAATATGAGATCTGGGGTCAAAAACCGACAGCAACGGTAAGCGGCGGAGGGCGCGGGAGAGCGGGCCCCTCTCCGGCCACCGATAACGGCGATCTCGCGGCGAATCGATTCGCCGCAGAGACCACCATTATCATGTAAAGGACCCTGCGCACTAAAGATGGATACCTCGGTTGTGGCAGCAGCTGCTGCCGTTACCGAGATATTCATCTTTAAAGTTAAGACGTATATATACAATGCAGGGTCCACAAGCAGATAACAAAGAAAAAAAACATTTGGAAGAAGTTATTTTTATCCTGACAGACCCCTAGGACTAGACAGCTGCTGAGCCATACTACAGGCTCGGTTTTATCTAGAAATGCTCTGTGTATACAGGTTCTCTTTAACCACTTCAGCTCCGGAAGATTTGTCCCCTTAATGACCAGGCCATTTTTTGCGATACGGCACAGCATTGCTTTAACTGACAATTGTGCGGTCGTGCGACACTGTACCCAAACAAAAAATTCCACAAATAGAGCCTTCTTTTAGTGGTATTTAATCACCTCTGTGGTTTTTATAAAAAAAAGAGCGACCATTTTGAATATTTTTTGCTTTTTGCATAATAATTTTTCCCCCAAAAAATCTTCCCCAGTTTAGGCCGATACCTATTCTTCTACATATTGTTGGTAAAAAAAATCGCAATAAGTGTATATTGATTGGTTTGCGCAAAAGTTATAGCGTCTACTAAATAGGGGATATATTTATGGCATTTTTATTACACTTTTTTTTACTAGTAATGGCAGTGATCAGTGATTGCGGCGGACAGATCCAACACTTCTGACTCCTTTTTGGAACCACTGACTGTGCTAAAAATAGCCACTGATTAATGTATAAATGTCACTGGCAGGGAAGGGGTTAACACCAAGAGTGATCAAGGGGTTAAATGTGTGTCCTAGGGAATGTTTCTAACTGTGGGGGGATGGAACGGCCTGGGGGAGGAGACCAATCACTGTTCCTAAAAAGTAGGGACAACAGATCAGTCTCCTCACCCATGACAGAATGGAGGTCTGTCTGTTTACATTGACAGGCCTCCATTTTGTCTCTCCCGGGAGCAATCGCGGGTGCCCGGCGGACATTTTTTTTATTTATGCTTTTTTGGTTTATAGAGCAAAAAATAAAGGTGATCACATACCACCAAAAAAAGCTCTATTTGTGGGGGAAAAAAAGAACATCAATTTTATTTGGGTACAATGTCGCACCACCACGCAATTGTCAGTTAAAATGACGCAGTGCCGTATTGCAAAAAATGGCCTGGTCATTGATGGGTAAATCCTTCTGGTCCTTAAGTGCTTAATTCAGGTCAAATCTGGTTGATAATTGCCCTGGGTATGGACATAATGGACATTCAGATGATTAGTCTTTTACTTACCTCAGGTGCTTTGTATAATTCTGTTCCAAACTCTCCAGTTCTTGTCTCGGACCCAAACATGTTGGTTTCTGCTATACCAAAGTCGGCTAATCTCACATGACCGTTGCAATCCAGAAGAATGTTCTCAGGCTTCGCGTCACTACAGAGAAAAAGAAATAGTCAGCTCTGCTGTTCAGATAATTGCCCCCCCCCCATACCCCAATATTATTGACCAATAGAGGGATCAAAATTTACAAAACTCCCTTTCCTAGCACTGCCCATACATGGAATGATACAATCTAGGAAACAAATGGCAGTGCAAAGAAGAGGAGAGAATTGTAAAATGATTGAAGATTATAGGAAAGTTATTTACCCGTGAATTATGCCTTTAGAGTGCACCCACTGCAGAGCACATAGGAGTTCTGATGCCAGACGTCTCATGGTGTGGAGGTCACATAATTTCTTGGCTTCGATACGTTTCCTCAGCTCTCCCCCACTAAAAAATTCCATCACGTAGTATAGATGATCCTAGTGAACGAAAGACAGGTTAGAAGGTATAAAAGAAAGTACAATGTTATAATTCTTTACAAAAACACTACATGATGTCTATCCAAAACATCTCTCTGTAGCTATTGATCTAAATCTATCTATATCCATTCATATATCTATCTACAACAGCTACCTATCTGAATCTATCTTTATTCATATACTGTACATCCATCCAAACATCTCTCTATATCTACATTCATCAAAATATCTATCTATCCAAACTTAGACTTACCTCTGTCTGGAAAGTGGCGTAGAGCTGGGAACAGTACGGGTTGCCCATAACCATTTGCATTACTTGACATTCATTCATGATGGTGTCCCGGTCTTGGTAAGTTAGACTTAGCTTGTCGACGATCTTCACTGCCACCAGTTTGCCGCTATCACTATGGGTTGCCAGCATCACCTACAAGAAAAGGACAATTAGTACATCATCTTTTTCATGTTCTCTAGTAGTAACAACATTACTAACCATTCCTCATGTTCTGAGTTATCTTTCTTTTCCCCTTTTTACTGTCCTGCTGAATTTGCCATTTGTGGAAATATGATTAACTGCTGTAAGTGTCTTTTGCACATCAAACAGAGCCACCACTGGCCTTGTTCAAGACAGCAGACTGATTCTCAGGTGCCGAGCCACCAATCGGAATTCACTATGCAGAAATCAGAATTGTACAAGGTGGATTCTGACTGGTTGCTGCACTGGCGAGCACAGCGTCTGAAGGTGGGTACACACCATAAGAAAATCGGGCAAACGATTGTCCAATTTTCCTCAATGTTTCACAGCAAGTCGAAACCGAGGGTGGAACTAATGTACGAAAACTCCCGTATGACAAAGGCATTTTTTGTTATTGTTTATGATCATATGCAGTATCTGATTTTTCTCTTATGAAAACAGCACACATTAAAGCGAAGTTTCACCCAAAAGTGGAACTTCTGCTCATTTTACCCCCCCCCCCTCCGGTGCCACAATTGGCACCTCTCGGGGGGAGGGGGACAGGATACCCATCTTTGGCAGGTATCCTTTCCCACTTTCGGGAGTCAGGGCCGTGGAGCTGTGACATCACCGCGGGGCTCCCTTCTCCTCTCCCCGCCACCAGGCCAATAGGAGAGAGGAGCAGGGCCTCATGCATGTGCAGTAGGGTTCCCAGGGTGAAGCCGAAAGGCTACACTGCCGAGTTCCTGTACCCGCAATGGTGGCGGCAGTACCCGACAGCTGATGGAAACATCAGCTGCGGGTGCAAACATCGCTGGACTCCAGGACAGGTAAGTGTCCTAATATTAAAAGCCAGCAGCTGCAGTATGTGTAGCTGCTGGCTTTTATTTTTTTTGGTGGAACACCGCTTTAAACAAAAATCATTTTGTTCACGTACAAGAAATTTTTTGGAGTTGGTTCTGGAAAGTCTGAATCAGATTTAAAAAAAGTTGCATACACAGTATATGAACAATCGTGCCTCGTACAATATTTTTCTTCCGATTTTCTCATAGTGTGTACCCCACTTGACACTCTGCATTAAAGCTGAACAGTGGGGTCCTCCTTGACACTCCAATGGTTAATGGGTCATTGTGCCCAGGAATGATAATACGGGATGTACAAACCATATCCTGAGGTTTCCTCTGCACAGCAAACACTGGTTATTTGCTACACCTGTCATGATACCACTCGAATGATGGGACGTCTATGGACATGTCAGACTGGAGAGTCCACGTTCTGCCTGGGATCTACATCCAATGATTAGTCACGATTCCACTCGGTATTCGTGATTGGTTCAGATGATAAACTGATTACTGTATTACCACTGTGATCCCCAGTAAAACCATCTCCCCTCCCGCAAGTTAAACTCTCAGATTCGAGAAACAGTCTTCCTCACCACTCCCTTTGAACCGTAGAGACTGATGTGGAGAGGACACTCCGACAGACATGTGCCCGCTATGCAGTTACTCTGAGTAGTCCCCCTTGTCAAGGATGCTGAGCATGGCTACAGCAGAGGAGAGTACCGTCTGCCTGGGATAGGCCAATGATATCACCTGATTCTTCACCCATAGGAAAAATTTGTGCTTAAAATGTAAGTTTAGCTTTACAGAAAATCTGTAAGAAGACCCTACACTGGACTCCTCCCTCCCCCCGCAATCCCTTGCAATCACACTCCAGAAAGCTGCTTCACCTGTCTGGGGATTTGAACTCCCTGTGGCTTGCTCTCCTCTCCTCATTGACAGGATAGGCTAGCCGATAGATGGATTCTGATTGGTCAGTGCCATCCATGTGACAGTGCTGACCAATTACAATGACCCTTTTTCATACATGCTGAGAGGTACGGATAAGAGATTAAGCCAGAGATTTTAAATCCCCAGACCGGTGAAGCAGCGTCCCAGTGTCTGACTGCGGGGGATGGGGAGGGTGTCAAGTGTAATGTCACCCTACAGATTCTCTGTAAATGTGAACTTACATTTTAAAATTTCCAGTGGAGAGAGAGACCCACTACACAGATAATGTTTTCTTATATCCTGGAATTCAGCATTAAACTGTTACATAAAGGGTGTACAGCCCCCCAACCTTTCTCAGAACATCATCCCCCCTCCCCCAAAGGCTGAGTTAAGTGTACATGTTTATTCTGCACCTCTCATGTAGTCTTCCATGGTCATAATGTGCCCCCCATGTTTAAATACTAATCTTTTGTCACTTACCTTTCCAAAGTTTCCCGCTCCAAGTTGTTTATGGAAGATGAAGCTCTCTGGATACAAACAACCTGGTACACGTGCTGTAGAGAGAGAGAAACAGAAAAAGTTTATTACCATGTTCTCATACAAGTCATACTACTCTGCTTATTTCTATTGGCAATGAAATCCCAAAATAGAGAAAACAGCTAAACCAGAGTACGGGGATATCACATTGCTGACTCCACATAGATCTGATCATTTAGTTTTTACATTTAAACAGTTTAAGACGTTTTTTTTTTTAAAGTCAGCAGCTACAAATACTGAAGCTGCCGACTTTTAAAAAAAAGGACACTTACCTCTCCGGGGGGAACACCCGCGATGTCGGCACCTGAAGCCGATCTGTTGTTCGGCTCTTGTGTGCTGCCACCGCCATCTTCGGTGGGAAAATCAGGAAGTGAAGCCTTGCGGCTTCACTTCCTGGTCCCCTACTGCGCACGCACGTCTCGCGCTGCGCTATCCCACTTGTCCCTACTGTCTTCTGGGACCTGTGTGTCTTCCAGAAGACAACGGGGGGGGGCGAAGGAAGTGGCATAGATACCTGCAGGTGGCTTGGGTATTTATGCCTGGAAGTGGGTGCAAATACCTGTATTACACAGGTATATGCTCCCCCCTGAAAGGTGCCAAATGTGACACCAGAGGGGGGAGGATTCTGAAAAGTGGAAGTTCCATTTTTGGGTGGAACTCCACTTTAAACATTAAATCAGTGATTAACCCCAAGGGTTAGAACAAGTCTCTGGGCCTGTTCTAGTGGGGAAAAAAAACTCCCCGGAAAATGGCAATTGACCTTTAAAAATCTTGTGATTTCAGATAGGACAGACCTGACCCATAGATTTGTACTAAAGCTAACTAAACATGTTGCAGTCTAATATGCTATCCTATCATCCTGGGGTGGTTGTCTTATACACATGTATGCCAAAAAATAAAGCAGGGCTCAACAAACAGACCCTAGGCTCCAGGTTGTCATGACGACAAGAAGTTTTGCCCTGGCGCCTGTGGTGCCGCCCAAATTCTCGCCTCATCGACACCCAGTGCATGTCCACCATGTAGAATGGAGGGAGGAGAGAGGACACACATGTGACGTCACTTTCGGGTCACCATTCACAGTTTTCCTGGCCATCAAGGCCAAGAAAGACTGTAAAAAAGGAAAAAAATAATTGTAAAAAATTAAAGTTACACCCAAGCACGTAAAATTCCAGCACCCCCACATATATGCACGTACAAATGTAAGCACACGTGGTGGAGCACCTATCCCTGAAAATGTGTGATACATATTAAATATCACTGTACACACAATAATTCTACCACCAGATCTCCTCCAAAGGGGGCTTTTAAAGTTTTGCCTTTGGAAAGTATAGGGCACTGACATGTAAGGTTTGACATGTTGTGTATCTATATATAATGGAGCTACCACTAATTTATTCAATAGGGTGGTTTTATGTGGTGGTTTTATGTAGTCTTCCGGACTTAAATTATTTTTTAAATGCCTCCAAAAAATACAAAAACGGCTCTGGCTGTGAAAGGGTTTCACCCTCGCAAACACGTTACATGTTCCACTCGTAGGATTTGTTAGTTAAAAAAACATTAAGTGTAGCTGCTAAATTTTTATTTTTTTATCTACACTCCTGAGGTGTGTGTCTTCTTATTATTCCCGCATTCACATTTATTATGCTGTGGCACTCTGTGAGCCAGCGACTCTGCCCCTCCACTAGGCGGGATGTATTTGTCTTTACATGTAAGTGGATGCTGTGTTTATTTTCAGTGAACAGTACTCATTTGCTGACATCATTCTGCATTCTGCTTTTATGCTTTTTCGTAAGTTTATGCAAGTTTATTTGTTTGTTCTTCCACTGGCTTTTCTAGAGCATATACAGCAAGGAGAACAGTGAGCAGCAAAGAAGTGACATCACTAAATATCCATCCAAATCTGATAAGGCCAGCAGTCACAGGCAGACATGCCTTAGATCTTACACTGCAGATGTACAGTTATGAGGTATTTTCCATAAAATATAACAAAAAAGTCCTCAAATAATATTTCAATAACCGTGATTAAAGGATAAGTGCAGTAGCAAATTAATCACAAAAAATGTGCACTTACATTTGTGGGTGCTGTAAGTCAGCACCAACATGTACAGCCAACTAAGTGTGCTTGCTGTCTCTCCAGAATGTGGCGTGCGTTCCAAATCACTGGAGCTGGAACTAACCAACCGGAAGTGACATCAATACAGGCGGATGGAGGCTGTGCGTCCGCCTGTATTGACGTCACTTTCCGTTGTTTGGTTCCTATCTCCGGGGCTTTGGAACACATGCCGCATCCTGGAGAGAAGGCGGGTGCACTTAGTTGGCTGTACATGTTGGTGCTGATTCACAGCACCCACAAATGTAAGTGCACATGTTTTATTTACCTGCTGGAACTAATCTTTTAATAAACATAGTGCACTATGATATTCAATATGCCTCTCCCAAACTTGTTGTTACAAGGCGCATTTATTATTTTTGGTGAGTTTGCATTTCTCACACAGGGTTGATAGTGAAGCGCAGCTAAACAATTAATCTGCTACTGCACTTATCCTTGAATCACGGTGATTGGAATACTCTTTGAGGACTTTTTTGTTATATTTTATAGAAATGTCACATTATGGAACTTATATATTATGGACTGGATAATTTATGCTGATGATGGAATTAAGTTTGGTGATAATTTTATTTATTTGTGTTTGAGTTAGCACCATACCTTTTGGTGATTAATTTCACTTTAAAAGGGGCAGCTGCACTCACATTGATATATTTTTCTTTGGTGCCACTACCCGTCATTTAATCCTCACTTAGTATGATTTTTTTTTTACCTTACCTATATACTATATGACAATTGAAATTATAGTAATACTTACATGCTTTTTCCATCCATTCCTCATTCTGTAATATGATCTCTAATTCCCTGGTCGATATCTTTATGTCTTCCTTTATCTTCTGTGTAAGGATCTTTATTTTCTCCTCTTCCCCCATGTTCTGCAGAGTCTTGTCTTGCTTCTCAATGGGACTCTCTGTTCCCTCCTCTCTCTTCCCTGAAGCCTTGTGTCTCTGCTCCGCGGGGCTTTCTGTTTTCTCCTCTTTCTTACCTGGAGCCTTGTGTCTCTGCTCCGTGGGGCTTTCTGTTTTCTCCCCTTTCTTACCTGGAGCCTTGCGCCTCTTCTTGACAGGCCTCTCTGTTTTCTCCTCTTTCCTCATCTGAGCCTTGTGTCTCTTCTCTGCTTCTTCCTCTTTCCTCAAAGCCTTCTCCTCTCTACTCCTCTTCTTTGGAGCCTTGGCTTCCTTCTCTGCTACCTCCTCTCTCCTCCTCTTTGCCATGGTTCGCCTCTTTACAGGTCGCTCTAATTCCTCCTCTCTGCTCTTCTTCCTCAGAGCCTCATCTGCCTGCTCTGTGGGGCACTCTGTTTCCTCCTCTCTTATCCTCTTTCTTGGTGCTTTGGCTCTCTTCTCTACAGGCCTCTCTGTTTCTGCCTCTCTTCTCTTCTTCCTCTGAATGTCATCTGCCTGCTCTGCGGGGCATTCTGTTTCCTCTTTTATTCTCCTCTTCCTCAGTGCCATGACTGTCTTCTTCTCTAAAGGCCTCTCTGTTTTCTCCTCTCTTCTCTTCTTCCTCTGAACCTCATCTGCCTGCTCTGCGGGGCACTCTGTTTCCTCCTCTTTTCTCCTCTTCCTCAGTACCATGACTCTCTTCTTCTCTACAGGCCTGTCTGTTTTCTCCTTTCTTCTCTTCTTCCTCTGAACCTCATCTGCCTGCTCTGTGGGGCACTCTGTATCCTCCTCTCTTCTCCTCTTCCTCAGCGCCATGATTCTCTTCTTCTCTACAGGCCTCTCTGTTTCCTCCTCTCTTCTCCTCTTCCTCTGGACCTCATCTGCCTGCTTTATGGGCCTCGCTATTTCCTCCTCTCTTTTCCTCTTCCTCAGTGCCATGATTCTCTTATTCTCTAAAGGCCCCTCTGTTTCCTCCTCTCTTCTGCGTGCTGCCTTGGATCCCTTCTCTACAGGCCTCTCGGATTCCTTCTCTGTGACTTGCCTCCACACTGACTCCCTTAGCCCCTCAATTTTTGCCTCCTTCACCAAACGAAATAGTTCATTCATATCATTGTTATTTTCTCTGTCAGTGATTAGAGTGCCTCCTCTCATTGGCTTTGTACGTGTGATCATCCTCTGTACCGCGGCAGGTCTTGGCCGAAAGGAAAATTTTGGGGTGTTTCTTGTAGAATCCACCATCTTTATTATAAATTAATATCTCACTATAAAAAAAAAGTGATGTGGCTAATAATAAATCCTTCTCCTTCTCTCTATACTATTGAAACTACTGGCTATATAACGTTTTCACTGTTGTACAATGAATCCTCAGGGAGCACAAATACACGTCTGCTCACTGCAATCTCCAGCGATCAACTGACAGAGAGCCGTTACTGCGGGCTATTTGTTTACTTGGCAGCTGGACTCTGTGACGTCAGAGCAGTGCAGGGAGACTGGTGGTCACGTGCGCGCTCGCGTCCCCCCACGTGACCTCGCATTGCTTTTTACAGAGAGCCGTTACTCCAGGCGAGTTGTTTACTTGGCAGGTGGAGCGCGCCTCTGTGACGGCAGAACGCTGCAGGGAGTCTGGTCACGTGACCGCGCACGCCGCCAGCGTGGCTTCACACTGATAGTGTACGTGAATAGGGTGAGAGGAGAAGGCGGAGGCGCGCGGAGAAGCTGGCGGTGTAATATCCGCCCTTTTCCAACATGGCCGCCGTCGCCGCTCCCCCATGTGACAACGCCCGTCCTATCCGTATTAACGTTCGGCCCCTCCTTTTGTAGCCGCGCCCCCCGTCGTCCCATACGTCGCTTCAGTCAAACGACGTCTTGTGTCGCCTCCTCTTTTCAATGGGAGCGCCCCAGCTGTATTGCGCGGAGCCGGCCATGAGCGGGAGCGCGCCTGTTCCTCCGTCCTGTGTGGTGTGGTGACGCCGCTGGAGAGGAAAACGGAGAGTAGGCGAGAGGAGAGACCGGAGAGTGTGCGAGGAGGAGCGCGAGGGGAGAGACCGGAGAGTGCGCGAGGGGCCGACGGGAGAGAACGGAGCCGGTGGGGGTTCCACCCCAGAGGATGTGACGGCGGGGCCATTACAGAACTCCTTCGGCCCGCCTGACTAATGCAGGACACCGGAGACCACCCTTCCCCATCCGGATCTACAGGTATGTGACCGACACACTTACTGACTGACACGCTGACTGACTGACTGACACACTGACTGACTGACACGCTGACTGACTGACTGACACGCTGACTGACTGACAAGCTGACTAACTGACTGCCACGCTGACTGACTGACTGACTGACACACTGACTGACTGACACGCTGACTGACTGACACACTGACTGACTGACACGCTGACTGACTGACACACTGACTGACTGACACACTGACTGACTGACACGCTGACTGACTGACTGACACACTGACTGACTGACACGCTGACTGACTGACTGACACACTGACTGACTGACACGCTGACTGACTGACACGCTGACTGACTGACTGACTGACTGACACACTGACTGACTGACACACACTGACTGACTGACACGCTGACTGACTGACACGCTGACTGACTGACACGCTGACTGACTGACACGCTGACTGACTGACACGCTGACTGACTGACTGACACGCTGACTGACTGACTGACACGCTGACTGACTGACTGACAAGCTGACTAACTGACTGACACACTGACTGACTGACACGCTGACTGACTGACACGCTGACTGACTGACACGCTGACTGACTGACACGCTGACTGACTGACACGCTGACTGACTGACACGCTGACTGACTGACTGACACGCTGACTGACTGACTGACACGCTGACTGACTGACTGACACGCTGACTGACTGACACGCTGACTGACTGACACGCTGACTGACTGACTGACTGACACACTGACTGACTGACACGCTGACTGACTGACTGACAAGCTGACTAACTGACTGACACACTGACTGACTGACACGCTGACTGACTGACACGCTGACTGACTGACACGCTGACTGACTGACTGACACGCTGACTGACTGACTGACACGCTGACTGACTGACTGACACGCTGACTGACTGACTGACACGCTGACTGACTGACTGACACGCTGACTGACTGACTGACACGCTGACTGACACGCTGACTGACTGACACGCTGACTGACTGACACGCTGACTGACACACTGACTGACACACTGACTGACTGTCACGCTGACTGACTGTCACGCTGACTGACACACTGACTGACTGACACACTGACTGACACGCTGACTGACTGACTGACACGCTGACTGACTGACACGCTGACTGACTGACACGCTGACTGACTGACTGACACGCTGACTGACTGACTGACACGCTGACTGACTGACACGCTGACTGACTGACACGCTGACTGACTGACACGCTGACTGACTGACACGCTGACTGACTGACACGCTGACTGACTGACTGACACGCTGACTGACTGACACGCTGACTGACTGACACGCTGACTGACTGACACGCTGACTGACTGACACGCTGACTGACTGACTGACACGCTGACTGACTGACTGACACACTGACTGACTGACACGCTGACTGACTGACTGACACGCTGACTGACTGACTGACACGCTGACTGACTGACTGACTGACACGCTGACTGACTGACTGACACGCTGACACGCTGACTGACTGACTGACACGCTGACTGACTGACTGACTGACTGACACGCTGACTGACTGACTGACTGACTGACACGCTGACTGACTGACACGCTGACTGACTGCCACGCTGACTGACTGCCACGCTGACTGACTGCCACGCTGACTGACTGACAAGCTGACTGACACGCTGACTGACTGACTAACTGACTGACACGCTGACTGACTGACTGACACGCTGACTGACTGACACGCTGACTGACTGACTGACACACTGACTGACTGACTGACACACTGACTGACTGACTGACACACTGACTGACTGACAAGCTGACTAACTGACTGACACGCTGACTGACTGACACGCTGACTGACACGCTGACTGACACGCTGACTGACTGACACGCTGACTGACTGACACGCTGACTGACTGACTGACTGACTGACACGCTGACTGACTGACACGCTGACTGACTGACACGCTGACTGACTGACACGCTGACTGACTGACACACTGACTGACTGACACACTGACTGACTGACACGCTGACTGACTGACACGCTGACTGACTGACACACTGACTGACTGACACGCTGACTGACACGCTGACTGACTGACTGACACCCTGACTGACTGACACGCTGACTGACTGACTGACTGACACGCTGGCTGACTGACTGACACGCTGACTGACTGACTGACTGACACGCTGACTGACTGACTGACACGCTGACTGACTGACACGCTGACTGACTGACACGCTGACTGACTGACACGCTGACTGACTGACACGCTGACTGACTGACACGCTGACTGACTGACTGACTGACTGACTGACACGCTGACTGACTGACACGCTGACTGACTGACACGCTGACTGACTGACACGCTGACTGACTGACACGCTGACTGACTGACACGCTGACTGACTGACACGCTGACTGACTGACTGACTGACACGCTGACTGACTGACACGCTGACTGACTGACACGCTGACTGACTGACTGACTGACACACTGACTGACTGACACGCTGACTGACTGACTGACACGCTGACTGACTGACTGACACGCTGACTGACTGACACGCTGACTGACTGACACGCTGACTGACTGACACGCTGACTGACTGACTGACACGCTGACTGACTGACTGACACACTGACTGACTGACACGCTGACTGACTGACTGACACGCTGACTGACTGACTGACACGCTGACTGACTGACTGACACGCTGACTGACTGACACGCTGACTGACTGACTGACTGACTGACTGACACGCTGACTGACTGACTGACTGACACGCTGACTGACTGACACACGCTGACTGACTGCCACGCTGACTGACTGACACGCTGACTGACTGACAAGCTGACTGACACGCTGACTGACTGACTAACTGACTGACACGCTGACTGACTGACTGACACGCTGACTGACTGACACGCTGACTGACTGACTGACACACTGACTGACTGACTGACACACTGACTGACTGACTGACACACTGACTGACTGACAAGCTGACTAACTGACTGACACGCTGACTGACTGACACGCTGACTGAACACGCTGACTGACTGACACGCTGAACTGACTGACACGACACACTGACAAAAGACTGACTGACACGCTGAACTGACTGACTGACACGGACTGACTGACTGACTGACTGACATGACTGACTGACACGGACTGACTGACAACTGACTGACTGACACCACTACTGAACAACTGACTGAACACGCAACTGACTGACACCTGACTGACACACGCCTGACACACTGATGACCTGACTGAACACGGACTGACTGAACTGATCCGCGACTGACTGAACTGACAGACCGACTGACTGACTGACTGCCGCTGACACTGACACAACGCCCCCCCTGACTGACACCCTGACTGACGACCCGCTGACTGACTGACGTGACCTGACACTGACACACTGACACGACTGACCACGCTGACTCGCTGACTGACACGCTGACTGACTGACACCTGACTGACTGACACGCTGAGACTGACTGACACGCTGACCAGGACTGACCCACGCCCTCTCACCCCACTGAACTGACACGCGACTGACTGACTGACTGACACTGACCCTGACTGACACGCTGACAACACCTGACTGACCCTGACCCCTGACTGACACTGACACTGACTCCCCCCCCCCAGACCCCCCACGCTGCTGACTGACCGCCTGACTGACTGACGACCCCCCCTGACTGACGCTGACTGACCCCCACGCACTG